>JAMKCH010002836.1:0-36953 GCA_023653785.1 Ophioderma brevispina | reverse complement strand
GGATATCTGATATCATTCTGCTATAACAACTCCGAGGCCTCATCGTAAGTGCATACAATGGAAAGTCAACTGCCGCAACAGTCCTGCGATGACTTACCGACTGAATGCGATGAACTTCGTACTTATTGTTGGTAAACGATTGGCTCTATATTGGTTACAGTCAAGCTGAGTTTTGTAGGGTAGGAATTGCACCATTCCAGACATTGTTAGCATATTCAGTTTTTGATCGCCATGGACATGTAATAGTGGCTCGCTGGCAGCAGAAATAGAGGCTAAGGAGAACTTTGGACCGCGTGCAGTCGCTCAACTGCAACTTGGACATTTTGATGACTACTTTTCCAAGACCAGTTTTGCTGGTGTAGACAGATCCACACTGGTCAGCTTTAGAAAATAACGCCACGCATCAAAGATGCGAACGCGGAGGTTTGTCAAGCTCTCTGGTTGGGACGGAAGTGTTTTTGCATTTTGGACACACCGAATAGGACGTTCGAGGTTTGGCCGTATCTCTTGGCTAATCCAGATTGAGAGGCGTAGCTTGGATGAGCTCTTCCTCACTGTATTTCAATGAAAGGCCAGATAGTGGCTCGTCTTCTGCGTAAAAGATAATCGTTTTCCCATCTTGTGAGATGTCGTCCATGATATGGACAGGAAGGGGGAAGTGGGGAGGCTTGGGTAGGCCTACCGTAGCATGATATTTTTAACTCAACCATTATAGGCGACCTAAATGAATCTACATGCTTATTTTCCCGAGTTAACAGCGCAGAAAGTTTCTCAATCTCAGCAGGGTGCTACCCACGTCAAACATGGTAATGTCAAGGTACGCTGCCCGTACTTCCTCTCTGACCTCTCAAAGCATATCACTAACTCATTGGTGGTTGTTCAGTGGTTGGTGATATTCTAATGCGATAACCAAAAAAAATCTTCCTTCAGGAAGCCATTTCTTTGACGTCATTCACGGCATGTTAATATATACTTCTTGTCGTGTCTTTGATTATTCGGCAAAACATCCTGTGGACGCATCACGCCAACTTGACCGGGATGGTGCAACAAAATTAATTGAAGCCCTTAATGTAATTAGGCTCTATAGAGTTTTTTTTGCCTAAAATACTCAATTAAGGATTCTTGAAAATGTCAGGCTAGTGACTATTGAATGACAGATGCTGGTAATTTGATTCCATCACAGTGTTTGGAAAGAGGAATCGCTTCCATGCTTTAACCCTCCAGTGAAGACTTGATCCTTTTGGCTATGGCCGCTAGTGATCTGGTAGACTTGGTACCTATCGTCCATTTTAATATCAACCATACCATTCACCATTTTTATGAACCAGGTGAAGTATTTGCAACGCTCTCGCACCCCATTCCACCATTTTCAGATCGTCTTGTACCCCGCTTCATCCCGGTTGGTGTGCTGCTTTTAGATGAAAAAGATAAATATAATTGATAATATGATAACCTTAAATATTTTGGCTGCAAGTGGGCTTTGGTTTTGCCGTACAACACAAAGTAGAAGAGGGCGTTGTACCGATAGACGAGGGATATTTATCATGTTTTGTAAAGAACATTTTA
Organism: Ophioderma brevispina; assembly: GCA_023653785.1. Classification (NCBI taxonomy): domain Eukaryota; kingdom Metazoa; phylum Echinodermata; class Ophiuroidea; order Amphilepidida; family Ophiodermatidae; genus Ophioderma; species Ophioderma brevispina. The sequence continues at coordinate 35,387 of JAMKCH010002836.1, read as the reverse complement.
TGTATTTTCTCTCCTCTTGAATCAAACAGGACATTTGATAGGTATAGTGAGCCTTTGGGACTGAATTGCAGTTGAGTAGGCCACCGACACTCAAAGAAATTGAACCGCACTACGAGTGTAGGCACACATTTTCTTAATGACTTTTAAAAAGGCCACCTTATTGTCTTGCGAATTAATTTGAATGCTGATGCTTATTTTTAAATGCAGTTCTTTGCCATTATTTTATATGCCGTACAAAAAGAACGGATTTACGTAGATTGTCAACCATTTGCCATTGGCTTCATATGCAAAACTAAAAGTCCGTGGAACCAGGTCAAAACCGGCCAGATTCGTTAAAAGCAACTAAAATGGCTTTAAAACCGCTAGTCGTGATAATAAATAAACAATTTCTAGTGAATGAGATTGGTTGCGTTCCTTCGCTTACAATGTGTGGGAAATGCAGCACGGCGAGGCGACCAATATTGAAAAGAATTCATTCTGATATTACTCTCTTCCGGTAAAAGCCCTGTTCCAACTACATGACGCACCTGGTAAGTCAGCTAATATTTTTTTTTTCATCAAACACAATGGGGACTCCACACTCCCACATAAAAGCTAGCTATCATTGGGTTAAATGTTGACTGTTCCATTTCATTAGGTTGAAAATTGAAAAGTTAAGGGTTTACCATTATGAATTTATTTTTGTTTTTCGTCATCTCTTAGGCATTCACCTTTTTGTATAATTACCCAAACGTCCTCCGGGGGGTCACAGTCAAGATCTTGTATACCTTTTTGTTTTTGTGCCATGTAATTTGCCTAGGGGGGGGGGGGGGGGGGGGGGCGGGGGGGGGGGGGGGGGGGGGGGGGGGGGGGGGGGGGGGGGAATAAAAAAAAGGGGGGGGGGGGGGGGGAGGGGGGGGGGGGGGGGGGGGGGGGGGGGGGGGGGGGGGGGGGGGGGGGGGGCGGGGGGGAATATGAATCCTGGAACTATAACCGTTGATTAATTTCGTTTTACATCACTTCTACTTTTTCATCGAGATAGAGGTGGATGGACTCGGTACGGACTGACGGCAGAGGAGGGAGTAGGTATGAGAAAGAGAGAAGATAGATCGCCGCCCTGACATGAACTGTTTGACTAGGTGGTAGGAATTCCACCTAACAGCACGGCGAATTCATAACAGCATCAACTTCCGGTGCTAGTCTGTTTTCAAAGAAACTAACGGTAGGTGGGCGCTCCTACGCTTATCGAACGATCACACACAGACTTAAGGCTAGTCCTTGTCAGATATTAACAATATAAAATGACCGTTAGTGGAAATTACACTTTTTACAGCGGGTTTACAATCCACTAACCCCGACGGATTTTGAAGTCAATAAGTTTTTTCTTAAATTATCATGATATTACTAAGATGTATTGAACTGAAGGCTTAAAAAGGTTATTTTGCAATGTCACTAGAGGCCGAGGCTGCCGTACAAATACACGTAAGAATTCCATAAATTTCCGTTTGGAAATCTCCACTGCCCAAATCGAGGGCAGATCGTGTCCGACCCCCCCCCCCCTGGTTTTGACCGTTTTCTGTATTTTGAGTGTGGTGTGTGTTTGTATTCATGGATGAATCGGATGGTTCTTAAGCTTTGCAGACTCCATGTATAGGTGAATTACCACGAACCTTGTGTTTTGATTTTTTTTACCCTCTCCTGACATGTTGATATTGCCGTCTCTGTGTTAAGACCCAGAAAAAATAAATGTGATTTTTCAATTTATTACCCTACCCTGCCACTGTATAAGAATGTATAGAAATGTATAACGATTCTTTAAAAAATCGCGTCAATAGTTATCCCATTTTTGTCAATTTCTTAACAGATCTAAATTCAACCCAAGTCATGTCTCTGTCCATCACTCTGAACTACAAAGCTGTCCACCAGTAGTTGTCGACGATCAAGTCATACGTTCAGTGTACCGCAGAGTACGTTGATTTTTGGGACCTGTTTTAATTTTGGGATTTTTGCACAAAGTTACTTAACAGTCAACCCACATGGACGACTGTAGCGTCAGAAGAGAGAGACGGCGTTGTCAATCGTACGAGTGCTCTCAGCATGGCTTCCATCACGCAGAGAACCAGAAACAGCCCTATACCTTGCTCTACAAGTGAACCTGTTACAACTGAAGACGCAAACGACAATTTCTTCTCGACATGGATTTCTTACAGTTGAATGTGGGATCAGCCATTTTAATTCCTGAGAAGTTTGAAGAAAATACCTCATTCATTAATTTTCTGAAAAGACTTTTCAGAAAATTTTCTAATCATATATGACAGGAGTTAAAAATGAAAATCGAAGTTCAGCTCGTTGAAAATGGGACCTCTTTAATTTCGTCTTGCAAAGGGAATGATTCCCACACCGTAGATTCCCTCAGTTGCACCAAACGCTAAAACAAAGGGCTGTGTAATTTTTGGACCATCCTTTTTCCTCTGCAAAATCAACATAAATAAAATCAGGACCAATGTAGACGCCACGCGGCCCATACACACAACATAATATTGGTTCACACTTTCGTCAGCTGAGAATAAAGGTTATAACTGACATTTTTTTTTTGTGAGATAATAATTTTATTCTGAATTTGCTAATCTTTCCCGCACACACCTGTCACTTTCAAAGTTGAACGGCTAATTGAGGCATTTCAAAACTGTATAACTACATGATGGTCGCGCAATTGTGTACACTCCGTACTCGTGTTTGTGCTTTAGCAATGACAATTTGTTCAGAACTGAAACCGTCAGTCTTATCAGTGGTCGGAGCCTGATCTTATTCGTTTTGGTGGAGTAAAGTGAAATTTACGTCACAATCAGCAGTATTCCTAAAATCGGTAATTTCATGGAAAATTTGTATTTTTCCTGGAAAATGGAGTTAGCAAAGCTCGTTTCTGGTAGTGTATTCCCTATGCTCCTGGCACCGCTATATATCACGGAAATTATGTATAATTTACGTTTTTTTCATATTGGTCGGATCACCAGTAGCCCAAGATGTGACACTGAATATCGATTCTTCCCGTCACTATAACGGGGCTACGGTTACAATGGATGAAGGGTTTTCATACTTTGAATGTTTTGTCAGCGGCGCCAAACCGGATGCCGTAATAGCGTGGAGTTTCGGTGGGAATGCTTCCACCAAATGTTGCAAGAAGTACATCCGCTGGAGAGAATCCACAAAGGTATATGAGTGTAATCGAACTTTGAAATAACAAAGACTACTGTAACATGATGTACTGTGTTCTGTTATCTCTTGGGGAATCCTGTCGTCTTGGAAACATCGCCTTCAATCCAAGTACAAGTGCTAGTCAATAGTATGTATTTCGTTCTGCATGGATAAGTTGTGAACAGTGGCATAACGGGCCTGCCCGCTCTGAGGGGGGCAAATTTCCCAGTTTTGGGAAATTTTCCTCTCGGGGGTCAAAAGGCCAATTTTACCCGCTCAAAGGGATGATGTATTTAATATTTCCATCACAAACTTTATACTTAAAGACACTATCAGTGATTATCCGAAAAATACATATTTATTTGCAGAATAGTTTCAGATGAAATCTAAGTCTTGTAAAAAGTTACTTTTTTCACTGAAAATTTACAGAAGGAAGAACGCCGTATTCAATATCCGATCTCCATTGAGTTACGTGTTGTGGTTAAGTGTCCTAACGGACAGTAATGACTACATTTTCCGATTCGTCCTTATTAACGTTTGCTTTCTTGTCCTATTTTGATACTTTTGTTGTTAGGATACCTGTACTTGTTACAAACATGCAAAAGCTGATTTTTGATGATATTTTTAGATTTCTGCTTTATCAAATCACTGTAGTGTCTTTAATGTGATTAGCATCGATCTTGCGAGAGAATCGACAAATGTGGAAACATTTGTTTTAACTTATAAATCAGGATAAGTGGTGTACAATTCGGCATACTGCTATTTAAGAAAAAATCCAATAGTGAAAAAATGAAAGTATTTGAAGGAATTGTTCATACTGTCACCCGTAATAGACATATAGCGATGACGTCTCAAAATCCTACAATAAACAGCTGATTGAACATTGTTTACAGTAGCACAGAAACAAAGACATCATGTTGGTGTTTGGGGTCAAACTGATCGAACTCATGGTGCACATATTACGATTAAAATCGGGGATATTCACCGAGAAAGGCTTTTTTCAAGTCGGAATTTTGATACGCACGTATAGAAAATGGTGACTCATCAATCAAAACCTACCTCTAATCCCTTTAACACACAAATGTTGTTTTAATCTGTAGCAAAACCAACATCTGCTCTCATAACACAATCATCAGCACAGTCGCCGTTGATCCTGAAACTGGTATTGCCACAGTAATAGATATGTTAAAGTGAGTTCCAGTGCGAGGTTTTCGGTACAACTTCAGGTGCTGACGTTACCTTCACACTTAACCAGGCCTTTGGTACCAGATTTGTAACTGAATATCCAATGACGTCATCAGATTTGTTCAGCTGTGTTGAGCAGTCTTTTACTAGAAGTGTATCGTTCACACCCAAACACGACGACCATCACGGACAAAAACTGGAATGCATTGCCACTAACTCAGCTGGAACAACATCTCCAACAGTTGCTTACTTAGATGTTATTGGTATGTAAATATTATGGATTCATTTCTTGTACACTAAAAGAATATCAATTGGAAACAAATCTGGGTCCAACAAAATATGTGCATGTAAAAGATTTATATCCGATAGCGGCGCCAAGGGGGAAGGTAAGCTGTTCCATCATACGCAAATTGTTTCTTTCGTTTTTTGACAATTGATTTGAGTAGAAGCATACGAGAGCCATCATTCCTGTGGAAGCCAAACAATTATAGCTATGTAAACATGTTATATCGCCTCTATTGCCCATCTCTATAGTCTTTGTCCAAGACGCCTTTATCCACCAACCGCGAGCGCGCATAGGGCGCGTGTCGAACGCCGAAAGCGCGAGGTGGAGCGGAGCAACTTTGAGCGGTCAAGAGAGGGTGCACTTACACAAATTGAATAATAAATAATCAAAGCCTCCATAAAAATCTGTATGGGCTTCATTATAAAGAAAACAAAATGCTGTTTGCCGGCAAGAAATTTCGCAAAATGCAAAATTTGAATGTAGGTAGTGAAATACAAACTTCAAATCAGGTGTCACAACTGTTAGTCCTAAGCCAGTTTCTGTACGGGCCTTAAAATTCGAGTTTGTTGCACCCACCTGGTGATTAATTTTCCAATATCAAATCACCGTTGAAGGGGGTGTCCCCCTGACTAGGATTAGGTATGTTTCCGCCCGAAAAGTTGCACATTAGCGCGTACTGCCTATTTCAAAATGGCCACCATTTTTTTATGAAAAACTGCTATTGTATTTTCATTATAGATAGGAATTCTACCCAGGACTAAACGAAATAAAATTCTACCTTCCTGAAGTGGGCTAACTGCTTAAACATTTAAGTGTCCAAGATGGCCGCCGGTAGGAGGCATTTTTTGTTAAATGTACTAAATTGCCAAATAGATGGGGTAAGAATGCGAGTAATATTTTGAGAGCACCAAAAAGAGATTCAATGACATTTGTGTATTGCGGACATGATCATAACTCATGATGGCGGCGGTTATACCCGCTCCGGGGGACATAATCAAGAAGAAAACACCCCTGCACATCTTTTTGGATATAATAAGAACTATAACGAAAACTATTGATAACATTTTCCGGCAATTTTTTCTCGTACTTCTGGATAATTGCAGACCACTCAACACTAGTTGACGATGGGAAGGAAGCTGATCTAGCCAGTGGAGAGAGAGAGAGAAGGAGCCTGTGGTACAAGTCAGAAACGAAGATAGCACTTCATGTGCTCGAAAGAAACTTTGGTCACCATATTTAAATTTTCCTTCTACATATAGACAATTTTTCACTTCTTCATAAGCATATTTTTATTTTTACTGGGAAACACCTATGACGTCACTGAGTAGTCCTTAAATACAGTCCACACCCATTTATTATGATTTTATTGTATCAGGTTGATATGAGCCGTTGTCTTCCATTGAACTATTACATAGTCAGTTTAAACTACGTTATATGGCCCAAGTAGTAACCAGCTATAGTAACGGCACTCTCTAGGACAAGTCAATACCCCACTTTAATATTTGTTTACATCTTGGAAATGATTTAGGGTCATTATTAAAAATTGTTAACGTCGAAAAGATAAGTAGGACTGTTTTTCTTCCTGATTACGTACCCTAGAGCGAATATAATCACCGCCATCTTTAAAAACAAGCCATACGTAAAATATAAATGCCATAAATTCTTTTTGGAGCTCCCAAAATATCACCCAGGTTCTTATTTCAACAATTTGTCATTTTAAGTTCATTTAGCAAAATATGCCTCCTTGCGGCGGCCATCTTGTAACCACGTCTAGAAGTTTAAGCCCCCTTCAGGCAGTTAAAAACTTGGTTTCGCGTAGTCGTGGATAAAATTTCTATCTGTAATGAAATTATAATGGCGGTTTTACAAAAACAATGGCAGCCATTTTGAAATGGGCAGGACACGCTAACGTGTAGCTTTTCGAGGCGGAAACATACCTAATCCTAGTCAGGGGGACATCCCCTTTAAGGTGATATATGGGAAAATTAATCACTAAATTAATCACTAAAAACTGAAAATATGATGATGGCAGCTTATGGACTATGTCGCTTTTGTTATTCTGATTTGTGACAACTCATCATAAAAGAAACGTTTAAACACTTGTGGGGACCGGTTGGAGTTAGGAAAATAACGCTTCGTGTGGCGCTTGTCCCAAAGTAAAGCGAACAAAATACATAAATTGCCGATTTCTTTGCCTTAATACAATTTTGGCCCCTCAAATTCACTCCCCATTTTAAGGTGTATAAGGTGTATTTCTCAATTTCTGTAAAATTATGCTTGTTACCACTTGTTATTCTCGTGCAATACTTCACTACAGATTAAACGCTGAATGAAGCATTATATGTCCATGACGTTAAATACACAATGAAATATTTTGTTCTCCAACAGTTCCTCCCAAAAGTGACCAACCACCACTCTTTATCATTGACAACATTTATCGAAGTGAAGGAATTGTTATTCTTGCCGAGGGCAAACATGTGTTTGAATGTATAACCTGAAATACTAGACCAGTTTCCTCTGTCACCTGGGATTTTGGAGGAACCACATTTACTGAGATGATCACACAACGACACAATCTGGATAGCTGTGTCTTATACAAGTATTGTTAACTCCAGGGCTCTTACCGGAGACGATTGTAACCTCGTCTGACGTGTACTGTTGAAAACTCTGCATATTCCCTCTCAAGCCATATATGTCAGTGTAATTCTTCAAGTGAGTGTACGTACTGTTGTTTTCAAAGTGTTTACACCTATAAATTGGTTCTGTTTTATTGAGCACTCTCACTAGTCGTTGCACCATAGTTAGACATGTACAGCGTGTCTAAATCAAAACGGAACACTTGGTGGCCAGGCTCCCTAAGTATTAAACAAAAACATTGACTGCTGTTCTTTCTGTAGGTAAGATAGGAGTATTAGGCATGTCCCTTGGAAATTCAGGGGACTACAAATACACGTTACCTCTTGCCGTACAGAACGCATCAAATGAAATCTTAAGTCCAACCACCATTTTATTTTTTTTAACTTTTTAACTATTAAGTTTCCATTTGGTATTAGCAAATAAACGTGCATTAATCAGTGTTGGAGCGACGCCGGACTCATGATCCCGAAGCCGAGTCCGAGGTCCATTAGCGTCGATTCGAGTCCATCAGCGTTCGAGTCCGAGTCCTCGGCCTGAGTCCGAGTCAGGAGGTCTGAGTTCTGAGTCCATGGGACCTGATCCGAGTGCAGCAGGTCTGAGTCCGAGTCCAGTGAGTCGGAGTCCAATTCCCGAGAATGTGGGGGGGCCCCTTGAGTCTGGGCGTGAACTAATCAGACACCTAAATAGTTCTAATTTAAACATATAGGGGGTTGAAAAGTACTTTGACCGGCGTTATGCACACCCTCATTTAAGCGAAACAGCAGCACCAAATGATGATACTTTGACCATTACGCATCTAGAAACGCAGGTGCAACATTCCTCCTGGCTCGCGCGACCATGCATGCTCGTGTTTGTACTTGTCCAACAAAATAATCAGACTGCATTACTTTTTTCAAATAACATTTATTTATTGTCACAATCTTTACCCTGTTAGCCTGATCACGATTCAAATTACCAGAACTAAATTTCATCGAGTCTATTGTATTTCAAAAACATTTAATTTTAAATATAATCAGAATATCTCCAAGTTTGAAGCCTTTTTTTGAAAATTCAAAGTATTTATATAGCTCTAGTTCATGCTAACCTATGTTAACGTTATATAACGTGCGTCCAATAATTGGGCAATTACGTGATTATATATTTTCACATAACATAACATTATGTCCGAATCTAGATGCTTAGTTATTCATACCCAAAATTTAAGGTGGTTGGGGCGAAGAAGGCCACTGTTATGTGGCGGCCATTTTTCTGAGTAAAAATATTATTTTCCTCAATTTTATATTTGAGAAGATATTTCTCACGGAAAAGTATTTTGTTTACTATAAAATAGGAGAAAGGGGAATACAATGTTCAATGTAGTAATGTTTAATGTTCAATGTAATTTATTCATCATAACAATCGTACTTGACTAAATGAATATACAGTATATTAATTCATAATACATAACAGTATAACATTGCAAACTGGTGCAAAGAGCATTTGAGGATATGGAGCTTCTAGTACCAGTAATTGACAACCCTATAGGGCTTATAGATATTGCTCGCCCTGTAAACCATACATTAATATAAACTCAATATTACAGTATGACACCAGTAGGGATGATTAAAATATTAAATTGGTAAATATTACATACAAAGAAAAAACAAAACCAAACATATCTAATGCTACCAAACACTTACGGGAATAAAGGATACGGGAAATGGACCCAGGACAACTTTTCACATGGCTTGCTGAGGTATGTAGTAACTATCGCATAATGAGGAAGCAGAGGTAGAAGATGTAGAGGTGAGAAAAAAGTAAGGATTAGAGATAGAAATGAAACATGAAGATAATGAGGAGAGAAAAAGGACCTGGGGGTAATTATTACATTTCACTGGTTGAATTAACTGTTTTTTGAGTTGAGCTTTAAAGTATTTTTGTTTGTAATTGTTTTTATGGATTCCTGGAAGATCATTCCAAAGTTTTGTCGCCGTGATACTGAATAAGTGGGCTTTTCAGAGTAAGCATTTTGGGAGGCTAAGATGAAGTTTGTCGGCTGGTCTGGTGTTATAGCTGTGGATTTGTCTGTTAGTGATAAAGTAATTGCTAATTCCGGAGGTAAACGTGTTGTGATAGTCAAACATGAAGAGCGCTGTTGAAGTTGGTTAAGGTGCTTTAATTTAAGTGTTTTCAGTGAGTGAAATAATGGCAAGTGTGAGTTCTAGGTGTGAGTTTGTGATAGTGCGAAAGGCCCATTTCTGTGTGATGTATAGTTTGGTGAGTCGTGAATGATAGTTGGAGCCCCATATGATGTTACAGTTGCTAATGTATGGGAGAACTAGTGTGTTGTAAAGTGATTTTTAGTGTTTTTCTTGTAGAGGTGGTGTTTATTCTCTGTAGATTGTACCAATTGCGTGAGACGCTTTGTCGGACAGAGTTAATGTGTTCATTCCAGGTTAGTTTATCGTCGATTGTGATGCCAAGAAATTTGGTTGAGTGTACTGGGAGATTGTCTGGTTATCTATGTTAAGTTTGATTGTGATTGGTGTTGTGTGTAGAGAAAATCATGTAGTTAGTTTTTGAAACATTGAGAGAAAGTTTGGTTGACCCGAAACCAGTCAGGGATTTTTGCGAGTTCGTGATTCATGCTGTTTAAAATAGAGCGCGTTAATGTTAGGGTTTGAGAGAAAAAGTTTGTGTCATCTGCAAATAAGATTAGTTTTAGTGTGTTAGAGATGTTAGTGATGTCATTCATGTAATGAAGAGTAGGGGTCCAGGATTGAGCCTGCGGGACGCCAACTGTGAGAGGTTTGGATGGATGATGTGTGGAGTGTTACGTAAAACTGATTGTGAGCGGTTGGTTAGGTAAACTCGGACACTCCAAGGCTACTCAACGGACACCGTAATGATAAAGCTTGTGAGAGAAGGTTGTGGTCAATGGTGTCGAAATCCTAGTTTGTTTTGATAAGTGCACCTGTTAGATTGCAAACAATAGGGGAAGGGGGAATTCCCCAAGGATGCTAAACTTAGAAGTTGTTATGCTTTAAAAGATCAAAAACATTGGAAGATCTGGGAATTCCCCCATAGAGTTATATAATGAGTGAGTAATTCGGGTGATGAATTCCGATGGTCATCTAGTGTAAGGTTATGTTATGTATGAGAATGATGTAATGAATTATTTAGAAAGGGGAATCTATCTGGAGTAGTTAAATACTATCAATGGAAGGACTCTTCCGCATTCCCTATAAACAAGTAGCTAGAAGATAGCTAGTTTTACTCTTCATTAAGGAGCAGACATCAAGTACCTAGTGCCAGGATATTTAATCGTGTGAGCAGAGTGCTGTAATTAATTCGACTGTCGTATTGAAAGCCAAAAGTGCTAGGGAATCAAAAGAGGATTCCAAATTGTGGACAGATAGAAATCGTGGTGATTTTCTTGGACTGATATACTGTGGATTTAGTATCGTGAGGGATTAATTTCACCTTGTCGTCTTGAACTGCTGGACAAGATTACCTTAGGACTGAGCAGATTCCCTTGGAAAAATACTGAGGAGGTGTGTATGAACTTGTGCGCTGTCATTTTGAGTCTCGCTGTGAGGACATGTCAACGTTGAACTCAAACGCTCTTGTTGGCGATAGTGGAATTCTTGAAGACAATAAGTATCAGTGTATATAAATTGGTGTAATTGTGTGATTTTGATTTTATAATTTAATTGACATACAAATTCTCGAACCAAATCAAGTAAAGATTCATTAAAAAATGTTTATTATATAAAAAATCTAGATCATTGTGCACACGGCTCACTTATTTGTGTTTGAAGGTATTTCTGACCTAGGCGCCATGGAGACGCCCCCTCATAACACCACCCATGTGCAAATACTGGTCTGGCAGGTTATTCAGGTTCACTATTGGATCTGCGTAGATGCAGCCCTGGATTATGCCCAACTACGTGTAGCTGTGTGAAGTTGTCAGGCTGGCTAGACTTTACACTGCATGTATTTGAAGCTGTACTTAGAATGAAACCTTCTAGAATGAAAACTGCTAGGAGTTAGGAAAGGAAGAGGAGGATATAATAATCACAATAGCTAATCTGAAGAACAAAAGTGAAAAGAAAATACCTCTGAAATAAAGAAACATTAAAAATTACTTGTGAAATAAACTGTGAAATTGATTATAAAAACATGTTTATGCAATAATTAAAAAAATAAAAGGCATGTTTGTACAGGCTAGCTCACACATTTTCAATTATTTTTGAATACGTTTGAAATTTTCTTATCGGCCTCAGCCGACTCATTTTTTGAGTCCGAGTCCCCCTGTGGTTAGTCCCAATCCGAGTCCAGCGGCCGAGTCCATGGGGCCTAGTCCCGATCCATGGGGCCTTAGTCGAGTCCCAAGTCCGGCTCGACTACCGATTGAGTCCGAGTCCGGACTCGCTCAACTTGGACTCGCTCCCACTCTGGTGCATTTTAAAAAACACACTTATAGAATGAATTAGGAATGTATGATCAACACACACCTCGTATTGTCCAATTAGACAATGTTGGATTAGAGCTAATCAATCCCATGTTTTGGAACTTTTGACGACACACAAAAAGTGACTGTGACACACACAAATAGTTATCCTAATCCACATTTCATGCCAACATGAATAAATATACTTAAATTATTATTATTACTGTACTTTCTCTTTGGTTTCCAACTTGTACGCGCAAAGCCGTCCTGACGCTTCCTTTCTGTTGTGTCTGGAGGGTATTCTAGCTTGGATGGCAATGTCACACCCTCTTACAATCGTCGATGGCGAAACCTTACATATGTGTAAGTGTGGAATCAGTGGGGCAGATGAAGAGGCGGACGTTGTCATGGTCTTTGAAACGGACCGGTAGTACCGCGATAGAGACCGAATTGACTGCTGACACATCAGACGTCGATTGCATCCTAGAGCAAGACACGAGACTTACTCCTCCAGCAAGTTACGCCCAGCATCACCAGGAAACACTCTCTTGCCAGCACGAATTACTGTTGGAACTGCAGCTCACACCATCACCTTTGACGTGATCAGTAAATACCTTCTGATAATCAATTCTATAATTACAAGAGGAAGGCTTCAGGATTTGATAGGAGGCAAATATTGAGAAAAACACAACATTTTTTTATTTTTTTGGCACTTTCTTTGGCTGACCACTGGTTACAATTGTGTGTACACCCAAAATGCACCGATCATAGGTAATGTATACGCATAACTGTCATAATCAGCGCGCCTTGTTTGTCAGAGTAGGAAGATTTCATGTTTATTGGCCAAAATGACCACTGATTAAAAATCTGTACAACCCATATGCACTGACCATAGACAGAGCATGTGCAAGGGTCATGCTAAGGGCTACTTATTTGCAGGTGAAAAAATCAGAGCTTTACAAGATTTGGGCCAAAATGGCCGAAATGACTACTTGTGACCACTAATCAAAATTCCGTGTACATCACTGACTATAGGGATGAATGTACACAACTCTCGTAATCAACATGCTTTATTTGTCAGAGAAGGAAGATTTCACGTGTATGGCCAAAATGACCACTAGATGACCAGTAATCCAAATTTGTGTACACCCCATATGCACTGACCATAGACAAGCATGCGCAGAAAAAAATATAGATTTACAGAAGATTTTACATAGCATTTAAAGTGGGAAACAAACACACAAAAAACTTAGAGCTCGAAGATCACGAACTTAACCGTGGGGATAAAATTAAAATGTCCACTTTATATCTTGGTAATACAAACGTTGACCTTTCTTGAGTAAACAAATGACCTTTTACCCTATTCCCCAAATATCCTGGAAAGGAAGCACAATACGCGTGTTACCCAATTGACTTTTTTACTCCTGGTTACCTTAGAAATAATTCGAGCTATATTTCATTAGATTTAGAACAGTTCAAACATTTGACCCTATAGTAACTTTACCCGTCTCCTGGGACTACACGCAGCAACGGGTCTCCGGCAGACATTCATATTTGCAAAAGTTATACTTTTCTCTGAATTTTCCCGAATTCAGCTAATCATGCTAATGGTATCTCGTTCGTTTGATCTAAACCTGGGCTTACGGTCTATAACTGTAACGGGGAGTATTACAATATAAGTGCTGATAGGATTGTGCGCTTGGCCAGTTGTCAACCTTGGTGAAGTGAAATGACTGTGACGATTTCCTGACGACAGCGTAATAATAATAATAATAATAATGACCAGCACCTAGTCTACTTTGTAAAATGCGTTTTATAAATCTCATTATTATTGTACGTATTGCCTGTAAGCGCATAGATATTCTACCCACACTAATGATAGTGTAGTGTAGTATATATTTGTTATTTTTACTGTCGTTTCACATGATTCTGCCTCCTTCTAGAAGTGATCTTATACCAAAGTTGTGAAATTGTTGTCCAAGCCAAGTCCAGGGGTAAATGACCAATCTCTCGGGCAATGCTAATTGGAGTAGTATGCCTATTTTGTATTTTTATAGGAAGTTCATGACGATTAAAGGTCCATGGCCCGATCGCTAATAGCCTCGTCCCCAGAAGCCCCAGATTTTACCGGAAGTGGTCAACAATTTGGTACCAAAAGAAAGCTAATATATTTGTCATTTACCCTGTGAAATCTTAGAGCCAGAGGATGTTTGGTTTGGAAGTTATGAGCGAAAACGTGCCCCATTTTGGTCGACCAATATTAATTTTACAAAGAACTCTATGGGGCTTACAAAATCACGTTCTTAGCTCTCGTATCAAAACGGATTGGAAATATCGGGCGCGCACTTACAGTGGGGTTTTGGAGTGAAGGCCAATCTATTAAAATGAAAACTTCTTATCCTTAAATCGGGCTATCCCCCTTTAAAGCAAGCTTGTGTCAAGTGTGAAACTTACCGTGGTGAGATTGATTACGATTAGTAGCTTTCTTGTGTTCTTTTGGTTCTTTCGTTAGAGATTTGTTTCTACGTTTTATGAGACAATAAGGTTAAATTCCCCTTTTGTCTACCTATTTCAGAACCCCCTTCTTCGGCTGATGATTTACTATTACTTGTTGATTCAACTACATACACTAATGGAGACCAAATTCCTGTACTTGAAGATACTTCGGTGGCTTTAGATTGCAGTGCCACAAACGCAGTTCCAGTTGCCGAAATTACCTGGGATTTTGGAAGTGGGAGTGAAAGTGGACAAAGTGTCTCACGCATATTTTCCTCTGATACAATGACTACGTGCACAGCTACAACGACGGGGGAATCTGCATCAAGGGAAGTGACTTTCTGAAAGTTGCAATTCAGGAGGTTACTTTTCTTAGAATCATTTTGTTTTGTTTTGCATCTGTTTCAGTTTTCAGTTTCAGTTTATTAAGAAGTATATTAGGCCACGACCCATACTGCATACCAATATGTACCACCGAGCTTATTGAAACAAACTCTATGTTGTAAGTGAAGAGCAACAATTTCATGATTAGCAGCAGTACTATTAGATTCGAGTGATTATACATATTGTAATTTTTACCATGTAAAGAGTAACGTTATTTCATAGCGAAAACCCAAATTTTGAAAGGGGAAATAAAATGTTTGTATCGTTCAGCTTTAGTGCCCAAGACTGCCCAGTTGAGAAAAAAGGATGAAAGTTTGACTAAATTTGAACGTATTGAATTTGATACCCCTGCGGTAGTCCCGCATTTTTGGAACGAGTATGGGTTCCCGAACAAGATCCAAGACCCCCGGGCGTGTTGAACGGTTTCCATGTTAGCCGCCATATTGTGAGTATTGTCTTCTCTAGCATGCATTGCGTGCTGAGTTGGTGATTCCCGAAGACCCGGACTCTGTCGCAATGAAGAAACAACCACGAACTGGAAATTTTCTCTATCGAGAACAATCGGATTAGAATGTCTTATGAGCATAGGAGTAACAAATTGCAATTATTGGGCAGCAGAAGGATTGGTCAAAAGCAAAGTGGATAGTGTGTTCCTTCTTTATCTCGTTCTTCCATGACCAGATAGAGTTCTGGAAAGTAGCCACATATTGGCGACTTAATTTTGACATCAATATAATGGAAAGCGTGTGACTTCGGGAGCTTAAAAATATTTTATTCCGATTTTTGGACCCTAATCGAGTTTATACTAAAAGTGACCTTTATTTTGGAAACCGTTTAGCGATCCAAGATAGCCAAAAGCAGCTGTTTGTGTCCTTGAAAAATCCGTGACGTAAGCAGTTCAAGCAGTTAGTTGATTTTTTATTCCTGTCAGTAAAGGCATATTGTCGATGGTACAATTTCATTGGAGGGGATGTGTTGAGATCAAAACCTAAAAAAGCAGCATTAACAGCTGAAATGCTCAACTTTGTTCAACAGAATAAGATGATTAACCCATTGAACATGAAATCTTTTTTTGGAATATTATGTAAAGGCTAATATCCGGATTCAAGAATAGATTGTCGTAAAGTCGGACATGTTATCGATCCTTGTTTGGAGTCAATCAAAGAATAGGATGAAGTGTCATGAACGTCGCGGGCTGGGCGAAGAGCAGGATTAGGCCACGTAAAGATTGCAGTTTGTTATTGAGTGACCAAAACCCTAAAATACTCAAATGATTGTGACCAAGCTGGCCACATATATTTCAGATTTTATAAACAATTCTTAATGACGTAAAAGAACTTGTCGTTTGATTTTCTTATGTTTGAATATGTTGTAATATTTTCTTTGTGAGAAAAGGGACTTTTATTAGTTATGGCCTTAATTCTTATTACGGGTATCGTGACATCGAATTTCTATTGTACTGATGGGCGAAGCATACAATCTCTCGGAACGAATGGAATCGTCGAACAGCCCAAAACTTTTAATGAAACTGACAGGACATAAAAAAAATCCTACATACAGGGAGGAACGGGCACGCTAGTGCGTCGTAAAGAGTTTTCTAATCTGTTGAGTCCATGCATAGTCGAGAGAGTCTAACCACAAGAGGCGTTATCATTTACAGCTTATCTACAGGGGCGCTGTGTGGACCCTATAGGAACAAAAATACTCTATAGGAGCGTAAAATACGTCTATGCTGTACTTTAATTAAAAGTGCTAGTTCGTTTAGAAGTGCAGAATCAGAAGCAAGTTGAACGTGACGTCCTTGACTGAATGGAACAAGTGGTAGTGGCTTGAATATTTTATATTGGAGCGGGGAAGACCAAGCTTCAAACACCAGAAATCAATTGTACGGGTCATTGTACCTCACCTTTAGTTAAGTTATAACAATATTGACTCATGCAAGGACCCTTTATTGTGTATACCTACCAACATTAATAGTGATTTTTAAGAAATTTAGGTAAAATATATCCTCAAATCATTTTCGTTTTTCCTTTACGGGTGGTCCTGAGCCCACTTGATCCACATGTTAATTGCCAACTTGAATGTTTGGGATTACAATGTACTTAAAGGAACCTTGAACTGTGATTGAAATTATCAAACGTATGGAAAAACCACGAGTGGTTCGTACTATATCTATCCAAATGCCGGTTCAGGAGCAGTGCGCATGCAAGTTTGGTGTGATATGGACACAGACGGAGGGGGCTGGACGGTAAGTGAAATGTCCATTTTTTTTGCCTTATATCATATCGTAAAGTTCCCAACACTTTAGGAACCGCGTTTGAGTGTAAATATTAAATTAAATATTAGGAAATGTGGGTGTTGAGTGACATATAACTGTAAAAACTAAGACGTAAGACAGTGAACTAAGACCCTGTGCTTGTGCTAATTAAGTATCATGTGATGTCAAAATCTAAGATCTAAGACTTGTCAAATAAAAACTAGGAGCTGCGTGCTTAAGATCATGTGACGCGTGACGATAGCTAGAGCCAATATTCAGGAGTAATTGCAACCAAGTACCAATTCTACCGAATTTAAGGTTGCTGTTTACCAAGGCAATTTTTTACTTCTAAATAAGTCCAACCTTAGCCACCTCCAGTTGAAACTCTACTGTAGAGTAGTACTGATCTCCAGAGTTGGAGTAGCCAGGATTTGTATTTTGCTGCAACATTAGTGTAAAGCTGTTTTCTTCTGTCGTCTTCGAAACTTTCAAAAAAGAGTTTCCGTATTGGGAATCAAAAGAATTCCTTTTTGTGGTCCTAAAGGTGGAAATTAGCGACAGACGACTGTGAAACTATTTTGCATCCCGATTAATACTGCTAAAGATTTGTGTCATCGAGGGACCTATAAAAGTGGGTTCATACTTCATCTGCCGACGCTAGCCTTTGCAACATACTTTGCGCGCCAAATGCATGAAACATACGCGTTGCATGAAAAGTATGTTCGAAAGGCTAGCGTCTGCAGACGTCTGCCGACGAAGTATGAACCCACCATATCCCTTCATCTTGAACTGCTGGTCAACGTTATCTTCATGACTGCCCCGAAAAAGGGATCGGGGGATGTATTTAGACCCATGACATACTTCCAGTCGCAGCGAGCGATTGGGGTGCGCAGTACCGGATTCTGACAAAAGATCAAGTGGTACGCATGCTCACGCGCAGAAATCGCTCGTTGCGACTGGAAGTATATCATGGGCTTTACTGAAGAAGATGTCCATTGTGGAATTTTGACGCTGCGCGTTGTATGCTGTCATTTTGTAGTCTTCGCTGTGAGGACATATCATTCATCGTTGAACTCCAACACTTTTTTTTTAATTCTGGACATAAAGTGGGCATAAGTATTTACTATTCATAAAGACACTCTTGGGTGTAATTGTCATTGTAATTTGTTTTGGTGAGTTTGAACTGATCATTTAAATCAAAGTTAGTTGTTATAACAAAATTGAGGTTATTGGTGCACAAGGCTCATTTGTTTGTGTTGAAAGGGTATTTCTGACCTTGCGTTCACGAGATAACGTAACAATAACTTTCTGTCTCAGCATTGTATACAGGTATACGTATATATTTTACATTGTCGATCAAAAAAAACGTATGGTATTAAATAAAAATTTATACTTCTTTTGCTCTAACCACTCCAAATAGACTGGTTCCATTTCTCAAAAAAGTGCTTCCTACAACATGACGAAGGCATTTTTGAGTAAAAGCAATTGGGTTAGTGTTTTCAGATGAAAATTGTATGCTAATTCCAAATTTTCTGGTCCCCAAGCTGAATTTTGAGAGGAAATGTGCCTAACTTTCTAATTGGCCGCCATTTTAACGTCTTTTGTACATATCTCAAGATTTAAGGCTTGTAATGACTTCATTCTTGTGTCTATACAAATGTTTTCAGAGTCAAGGAATACAATTAGATCATTAGTTAAAGCATTAGGTCAACTTAACAGTTAATTTGCGTAAAAATTCAAAATGGGCTGCCATTTTGACATTTTTGTACATAACTCAAGATTTAAGGCTTGTAAAGACTTCATTCTTATATCTATACATATGTTTTCAGGGTCAAGGAATTAAAGTCTGACTCGGAGATTTTTGAAATATTTTTTGTGTATTTATTGAAAATAGTCAACTAGAACTAAAGAGGGCGCCCTCCTCGGGAAATCTCTGAGTCAGCCTTTAAATTAGATCATTAGTTATGGTCATGCGCCATGAGTTGGGGCATACACACAGGTTTAACAATCGCGTCTATTTGAACATTATTACCGTCCCGCACATTACAATAGGCTTAATTATGCAGTACTCAATCACTACGTATGAAAAGCGAACCCACCGGGCAAAATTTACGATGCATGTTATGATCTTGACTCCGCCCAGCTGGCCCAGCCTGTGTTAAATGAACGGAAACGGCTTGCAGAGTACTTATATAAAGGCACTGCGAATCAGACAACTTCAGAAAATTGGTCAATTGTAGAAAATGGTTTATTATAGGTTCGGTTAGAAAACACCTTTGAACGACGTTCGGAAATATTATTGTGGCCAGAAGTTTCACATTGGTGACCCAACGGTGCTACTCTGGTTCAAAGTTGTTGTTCGTAAAGCACTTTTTCTTCGTTTTTTTTCTTCAAATTATACCTCATAATATTTTCACATTCATAAGACGTGTGTTCCTTTAGGATTGCAACGATATCTTACTTTTGCAATCAGTTTAGTGGTTCGTCGAATTTTTTAAGATACACATGGTAAACTCCTATTGGCTGCTGCAACTGTCAGTCATTAATGTGGCGAAGTATTAATTGAAAAAGGCCAAAAGATGGCGCGTGTATTTAAACATCTGTACACTTGTGGTCCAAAAACGAGGTTCTTTACATTTTCCAAATATTTTTTTAAACATTTTTTTATTGGTATCATAAGAACCATTAGGTATTTCATCCTGATTTATATTTTATTTTAAAGAGAATTTATCTAGCTTTAAAATTGTCGCAATTCAATTTGGTCGATTTGAGTCAGTCGGGGACATAGAGGGTGGTGCCTACGGATGAGGCATGTGTTAAAGTAGAGGGATTTTTGATATTCGTGGCTTTTGCATTTTTTTTTTGTTTATCTTTGTAACAATCTTTCGAATTAACAAAAGAACTGTTTCATTTAAAAATTTTTGTATTGTTATTTATGTGGCATTCGTTTTGACTCATACAACTTTTAGCTATGATGATAATTGGAAGTAACAAATTAAAATGACTACTCACAAAATTGTGTACTTTTTACATCAAATTGTACTTCCACCTAATGAACGCTTGTGGAACCCTGTATAATGCACATACAAGTTGCATATTTGTCTTCCTTACATTTTTAGCTTTACAACAATATATAACTTTATAGGTATCTCAAAAGCAATTGAGACTTTACTCTACTTCTCATTTAAATTGTGAAAACTTGTAATATTTGGGAGTTTACATCATGTACACATTTTGCTCCCAACTCATGGCGCATGACCTTCAGTGGCGTACCGACCGGGGCAGGGGGTGGGAGGCAAGTTGTCCCCTCTGGCTCGAAAAAGCGGGACGATATGGGCCAAATGTGCATTTTTGTCCTTCTCTTTCGGGGAATTTCAACTAATTTCAGGCCAAATTTGGGCAAAATGTTGTAAATTCGGACAATTTTCCGCGCTCTACGCGCCATTTTTGGTCAAATTCCAGCCTATTGGAGCAAATCACCGGGCGATTTTACGAATTTTGCCGCCGGCTCTGGCGGGTGAGTTGGAAATTTGCCCCCTCTGGGTCGACTGCCTCGGTACGCCACTGATGACCTTATAGCTTAGGTCATGTGGACAGTTAATTTGCATAACAATTCAAAATGGCTGCCATATTTAAATTTAGCAAATTAATTGGTTCAAAACACCGTAATTCACCATACGTCAACCGACCCACCAGACTGTTTGGTTGGACAAGATGCCTACATTCCAGGACTACAATACATTAAAGGGATTATCATCGATATTGGCGAGAGAATCGAAAAATGTGGGAAATACATTTGTTTTAACTTAATAAATCAGGGATAGTGTTAAATTCCATATAACTGCTTTAATGTAAGAAACAACACCAAATCGTGAAAAAATGAAGTATTTGAGGAATTTGTCATACATCTCCCGCAAATAGACATAAATACATCGATGACGTCTCAAAACTACAAAAAACAGCGGGTTGTGTTTTACACTAGCACAGAATAAACCAAGATCAATAATGTTTGTAATTGAGGTCAAATTGCTTGATCATGGTGTACAATATCACGCTTAAAATCTTGATGTCACTGAGCAATTGCTTTTTTGATCTCAAGTCTGAATTTTGATACGCACGGTATAGAATTAAAGATTCAGATAAAAATACTCTGCCTTTCTTTAATACCCGTATTTCAGTTCAGCTACCACTGGCATGTTTTGTTTGCATATCCATGCCAGGAAAAAATACAAAAATATGAATTTTGAGATTTTTTCGATGTTTCTGATTAGCAAATCGGTGCTAATCCCTTTTAGCTGTCAATGCTATCCATGTTTAGCGAAGTTGCACAGGGATCATTGACAGTGAATTCATGGAGTACGGGAATGCGTCTATCTTGTCCCCCAACATGGCTGGCTATTGAATACGGTCTATAATTTGCATAACACTTTTACTGATGATCTAATTGTGTTCTCTGACCCCCTGAAAACATATGTATCGGACCCAAGAATGAAGTTTTTGCAGCCTTAAAATCTGGAGTTATGTACAAAAAAATTTAAAATGGCGGCCATTTGTGAATTATGCAAATTAGGCCACCTTTTCCCTAAGCTTTGGGGACCGGAATAGATTTGGAATCAGCATAAAATTTGCATATATAGAAACACTATTTCAATTGCTTTTAATAAAAAATTCCTTCGACTAGTTTCTTTTAGAGAAATGGAACCAGTCATTGATGGCCCGTTGGTAATGACTTAGGTACTTTATGCACTCAAATATCGCGAACTTGAATTCGAATGTGACATGAAATCTTAGATCTAGGCCAATTCTCTTACTCGCAGTCACTTATTTTGTAAAATTATTTCAGAGACAGCTAAGCTGGTTTCTGTGGACTTCTTGCTTGGGTGGACAGAATACAAGAATGGAATTTTGTTGACATCACTGGAGAGCACTGGCTTGGCATGATAACATTTACACGCTTTCTAATAACACTGGAAAACGTAGAGTTAGAGTCACTGGACATGGCTTTGATACTGCAATTTGCTTGTTTATTCAGATTTTAAGATTGCCTGATCCAGCGATAATATAGATTGTCTCTAGGAATCTATGATCCCGATGGAGACAGGCGATGCAGGTAAAACATTTATTGTGTGTGCGTTTGTGGTGTGTTGTGTGTACGTGTATGTTTTTTGGTATTGTGGGGTGTTATATGTGGGGTTTCTTTTATGTCACGTTAAAAATCCTAGTATATCAAATCTATTTGTTTCTATTAAAACTTTCATATCAAGAGATATTATGGTAATTCGATTAGTTAAAAAGGTAGTTGGGTACTACCTGTTTTTTGATAATTAGAAATTGTAGTAGTAAGTCACTGCAAGTACTATGTTGAAGGGGACTGATCTGTGTATACATGACTGGAGTACCCATTTGCTCTTCGAAGCGATGGCTAGAACTTCACCATATAATATTGCTATAGGGGGGCTATAGGGTTCCGACAGTCCAATACTAGCTAGCTAGCACTTCACAATGTCAAATGACAAAAACTTAGACGACTTGCACAACGGATTTCCACAATAAGATGTCCTTACAATCATAAAGAAACACGATGACATTTCCAGGAAGAAGCGCCCCCGTTTTTCGAAAGGTTTTTTTGTATACACCGTCGCTATGTAATAAGATCATTAAAATGATGATTTAGAATTTCTGCCTTGCACGACAGAAAAATCAAAGCATGCTTTTCGTTTAATGTTTTGTCCAATAAACCTTCGAAATGTTCCCTGTAGGTGTTCTACAACCGATCAAATGCTTTATGGAAATTCGTATAAAAATCTCCGCCGCCGCCTCTAAGAATTTGTAAATGGCATACATGTATAATTTGAAAAAAAAACAAAGAAAAAGGTGCTTTTTATCGACGCAACACCCATGCAATTTTCCAAACAACAACTTTGAAGTAGAACCAATATTTACTTCCTGGCCACTATAAAAATATTTCTTAACAAGTTCAAAACGTTGCGCTGACCGAAGCTATCAAAAGACACTTTCTACTATTGACAAGTTTCTGATTTTTTGCAATTCGCGAGTGCCTTATACGCGATTGTTAAACTCGTGTAGGGTTAACGTTTGGATTACGGTGTCTTGCGTTGGAGTACCGTTAGCGTACCCACTGTTCGTAGTTTATAAAATTCTAAAACTGCATAATTTATTAATGATTCAACTGCAAGCAATTATTCATTGGAAAATACATGACCGTTGTCCCTGCAATTCCTTTGAAGTAAGATAATCAATAATTTTGTCATAATTGAATGTTTGCATTGTAGTCTGGCCGCTTACGGGAAATTTTGGGCGAGATCGTGAAAAATTGAATTGAATCATCATATTGTGGCCATAGACGCATTATAGGATGGACTGTCCCACCAGGGAGAAATGTCTTGGTCATAAAGGTCATAAAACTGAATGTGTGGGATAGATTTACTCTTTTTGTCTCAGAGGAGAGTAAGATTATAAAGTTCCAAAGGAGAGTAAGATTATAAAGTTCCAATGAAAACCTGTATATATGTTGACAAGCTTGGGGGATACCCTGCAGCTCTGGAACTTTATGCAATTGTTTTTGTTGTAGCTTCTTCTAAATTTGATTATTATATTGTCAATCAATATCTACGTACATTGCTATTTTGATACATTTTTAAAAATTTTATGATTGGCAGATATATTGATTACAAAAAAGTATACTTAAATAAAACTCTATCTTACACAAGGGCTTTTTTACATAAAGCGCCATTTCATATCAAAATCACAGCGCTGTTGCCTATAATTTTTACGCTGCCTTCAGGAAATCGTCAAAACCTAGGCCGACAGCTGGCCAAGCGCACAGTCCTATCAGTACTTAGATTGTAGCATATAGCTCCCCAGATTTCTCTCGGGTCGACGAGGCATTGAGAAAAGTATCTTGCCCACGGACACAAACACGTTGACAACAGCGGGGCTCGAACTCTTGACCTTAGCCTGACTATTACTTAGATCACCCAACCTGTATACCCCAATGCCTTGAAAAGTGCGGAAAATGTGGCGCTTTAATCCAGCATATTACGTACGATTTTTGGGTAAGACACCAAATTATTGGGAATTTTGTTGGGATTTAGAGAAAAAGCACATCATTAATGGAACTTTCTTGTTCATTCGCTTGTTTTGTTTCTTTTGTTTGTGTATGTGTGTGTGTGTTTTACAGGCGATGCGTTGACTGATAGGGGCAACGGCCAGCAATTCAGTACAAAGGATCAAGACAATGATGCGAATGGTGGACTACATTGTGCTAATCGGTTTATGGGAGCGTGGTGGCACGCAAGCTGTCACTGGGCCAACCTAAATGGAATTTATCTTAAAGGACCATACGATGGCGATCCGCTTGGTGTTTGTTGGGAACAATGGAAAGGTCACAACTACTCACTTAAGAAAACAGAAATGAAATTGCGCCCGTAGTAGCTTCGTCTTGTCCCAGAAAGCACGCCATGTTTATTCTATTTTGAAAAGTAGTTAATTTCATTTTATATGGCGTTAGATAATATTAAATAAATGCAATTTAATGCTCATCATTAAATAAGGGCTTAACGCGAATATTTTAAAGGGACACATGTATATTTTAAAATGAGAGCGCCCCTAAAACTTCAAACCAATAGACCAGTTAACAGCAATGTTTGTAAACATGTTAGGGCCTGGTATCTTGAAATAGGTCGGCTGACTGTTACACACTGGGCAATTGTATCTATTAGAGTTTTAATACTATGGGCCATAACGATTCGCAGGAGTGGATTCGCAGGCATCAAAAGAAGTGACGTAAGATATTAGCTGGTCTATTTTTTGTATGCGTTTGCTTTTGTATGTGTTAGCTTCACTTGAAATAATTAAATCCAATGAACGCCTTTATATGCAAACCAAATGATTTTGTAATAAACCCACGCCGGAGTGATTTTCTTCAGAGATGATTCCCTCTCCATGCAAACTGTTTATCCGAACCGTCACCTTGGTGGTCATAATAATAATAATAAAAATAACTACGAAAATGATACATTAGGGAGACATTTGAATAATTCATTAGTTTATAATATATCGTTTGTTATTCTAGTGGATTACCCTTAATGTGCATAGATTAATATTCATATCCTTTGACGGAATAAACCGCAATACAAAGGGATACGTTTGGCAGACACGAAATGTCTCCCTAACGTAGTAATGAGTGAATAACAAAACCAAATGTCTCCCTAATGTAGGATATATAATAATAATGGTTTGTTAAAACTCAAATCGTGGCCCGTAGGCAAAATTACTGGGGAATTTACACCTTAATAATTACTACAGACACAATGCCACTTAGAGACAACAGCTTAAAGGGGCATTTCGTGATCCACAGCCTCGCCCCCCCCCCCGACTTACCTAAAAAAATGTTGAGATTTTTTTATCATCTGAACCGCTAGCCTTAGTTATCCACGTGTGCCCAATCTTACGTGCAAATTCGGTTGCATCTTTTTAATTACAGCACAGTGGCCTATGGCACCGTGGGAAACAAGCATTTGCTAATAACACAAAACTGCAAGATCGGGATCAGCTCAAATTTCGAGAATAAGCTTTTCTCTTGGATCAATGAATAAAACAGAAGGTGCTGAAATCACGAAATGCACCTTTAAACAGCGCCATGTTGCAACATTCAAACACACCACGAAACACACTCAATGGGAAATTGCAAGCTTTCATGGTTCCTTTGCCCAAGTCAATGAACCATGGAATCAAGTTAAATTGTGTTTAAATGCACACCAATTGGTGTCATTATAAGAATTAAAACAAATATAGTTTGTCTGGGTTCCGACCTTTAATTAAACAGGTACATCCCTACTACGGTTCAAGGTCATCCTGGGGTAAAACTTACCCAGTGCTACGTTTTTATTGAAATTGATGTCAGAATCATTTTAAAATACCCGGCTGTGAAATCACGTATCACATCCGTCACTATGTTACACCAAAGTCTTATTTACGTATAGCATTATACATCAAAATTAGGAAATTTCTAATTAAGATTATTAAGTAATTGCGAGTTATGATATTTGGTACCGTTTCGTAAAAATTATAACAATTCAACATCCGTCACTATGCAATACATCAGACGACATGGTATACAGACGTCATTATTATGTATACTTTTAGAGTATTTTGTGTGTAAAAATATGTTTTAGGAAATTAAAGGAATTTTATATTATGTTGAAATGAGCCTGCAATGTAGTTTCGTCATTTCAAATGAAGACTTAGGTTTGAAAGATAAATGGAAATGAATGGTATGGAATATGCATTGGAAATGATTGTTATGGAAGTTTTAGGGATATTTTTTAAAAGGAAGCTATACTGCAAGAGTGTTGATTAATAATAGCAGTAGTAGTATTTTAATTGCTTGTGCAAGTATTCCTTGTATATTTCTGCTTTTCTGCACATCTTTACCTCGTCCTCTTGAGTCATTTGTTGTAACACCAACTTTCCATTAAAGTACTTTAAATGATGTTTTGGTATCCCAATTAAAGGTATATATACCCAGACCATCTAGATTACATACACATACTATACCTGACGTCATACGTAACGCAACAGAAATAACAAAAATGTGATTTTTAGAGCAATCGGTATTTATTCATTTAAACATTTAGGATCTTTTCTAAACATGTTACAAACACGTGGTTTTACCCGTCCTATAGGGAACTAATGAAAAATAAAAATAATGTGATTGAAGCTGTTGATGTGATATTGAGGCCAGAAGTCTAAAGATTATGAAAAAGTTCACAATTGGCGTTTCATCCCTCCGAAACTTTGAGGACTTACACTTCCTACACACCACCCTCAAATTCTAATCATTTTTGTAAATTAGGGGTGAAATATTTATTATATAGTTGATAACATGGAATTTTTGCAAAGTTTACGTGAACAAAATTCATAATAAAAATTACAAGAGCGGGATAGTAATCCTCACCTTTCCAGAACGAGGGTAATATTGAACCACATCAGCCAAATTACCACAATAAACAATTAAGTATATAAGGTATTGTATAAGGTCTTGTGCACTCCCGTTTGTGTATTATTAAAACCACTTTGCCGGTGGATGGAATTTTTTACCCAAAACTTGGTCATGAGGGGGAACATCCAACATGACCACATAACAAGGAAAACCCATGAAAATCGGTTGTAACGATCAAAATGGCGGTCCAAAAAACGTTTTTTGCATACGACCGCACCAATTCCCCCTGCCAAAAAATGAAAAACACGGTCCCAAAGACAATAAGAGAACGTAAATACATTTACATTGATGAAATAAAAAAAAATAGTTACTCAGTACGATTTTTAAGGGCAAAAACAAATTTGAATTAGCTCGCCAAAGGCTTCATTATGCTAATTAGCATAATACAGCCAGGCCGATAACGGCCGATTTGATTTTTTTCCCACCAAAACATGTGCAACCGATATTAGGCAATAAACATAAGATTTTGGGCAAAAGTGATTTACCGTTAAAAATGGCGTAGGAAAAACAAAATGTTGGATCAACATGGCCCCTTCCCGTTGCTCGCCTTGAAAACTTTGTTCGGCAGCGACTTAGTAATCACCTTTCGTCTGCTGTCTTCATGTGTCGACTGCTCTGGCGCCGTGTTCACTGCGTGTGGTACGAATTTATCGGAGGTCCGTAAGGGATACGATGTTGTAACTTGGTGGAATGGAAGAAGGGGGTCCACGAGTTCTCGACCTGATTAGATTTTGGGCGTGAAATATGCTTATTAAAGTATCTTATTTGCATAATTAACGAACATTGTTTTACCGCAAGGCTTGTGTCACAAGTTTTCTGGAGTTCCGTAAGGCGTATGATGATGTAACTTGGTGGAAGGGAGCGGGCTGGAAGTTCGGAACTGATTAGAGTTCGGGCGTATTTCGGGGCACAATTAAGTATGCAAATGAGGCTAAGTAATATGCAAAAATAAGAGTAATTGCTATAATTTGAAACGGTACATTGGATACGGAAAAGTCCTTCACTGCATGCATTTCAAAGCCTATCAAGGTGCGCATCTTTTTTGCAATTTGAAAGTGTGTGATACATGCGGGCTATTCGCTATGCAAATGAGCTAATTAAATATGGCTAATACTGTATCTCTGAAACCGTTACATCGGCTAGGTAAAAATCCAGTCGCTGCATGAAGAATACTATGCCATACATATTTTGGGTGATCATATGTTACGGTCAACTTGACCAAGGCCCAAAACCACCTCTAAATTACGGATTCAAACTCCTGAATAACTAGAACAAACACCTGTCACTTGATTACAACTTTTAAAACAAAGTATTTATTTCAATGTGTGTTAAATCAATCTCAATCAAACATCATTAGGTTATCAATAATCAAAGATTAATCTATAATATAAAGTTGTTAATTAATGAACTACTAGACTTACGAACCTGGTGTGTTGCCGCGACGCGGGCTGCAGCATGATTACTATTAAGACGCAGAACTTGCAAAGAGTCCTGGCGAATATTCCAGAGCAAAACTTCCCACTTTCCAATAGTGGGACGTGTCCACGGACGACTGTCCTTACTGAAGAAAACCACTCCAGAGTGGAACTTCCCGATGCTCGGGGTCGACTAAATATAAAGTCCAAAAGTGCTGTAGATTGGTTATCCTTGGATAACTCAGAGGCCAGGAAATACGAAACCGAACCCGGCTACACAATCGGACGAAACTGCTGGAGCTGAGACTACTATGACAATGTCCACCACAGAAGATTGTAAGAGACTGTGATTACTTTCACTGTCAACTTGGAAAATCTGCTTAATAACTTGGAGCACGATGTGTATTACACTCTCCTTGGCAGAATTGATGTTGTGATACTCTGCCTCATCTTCTCTCCCCAGGGCTTCTATATATCCAGAGAAGATGAGGATCTGGTTCCTCTCTATTATGAGTCATGTCTAAATATAGTCCATTACATCATAAGTATGGAAATGCCTCTACCATTCCACATGTACTGTATCTGGGATTTGGGATCTCATAGCAGATACTCACTGAATGTGTAATTATGCAAGCAGTGCGCCACCTATGATTCAGAGAATTTCAGTGAAGCACATTCTAAAGAAATCATCAATACGGTTCAGGACATTCCAGAAGGTTCCCCGCTTTTCTGAGGCTCTTTGAGATCTTCGTGTTTCATCTATTGCTTTTACCCACACAGTTATGCACACAAACCAGGTATATTTGTATTACCATACTTAGATTAATTTATAATATTTTATGTGCTAATTTGGATTAAATCTTGATCAAAGTGAAATAAATCATTGCTAATTCTTGGGGGCTGTAACACATAATTGGGTCAAAGTGCAGTGGCCGATTTGAAAGGGGCATTTTTTGATACAATTGATTCTAGATTAAATCGCCATTTATTGCTGGATAGCTGAAACGGTAATTCGGATAGGCAAAATTCTTCGCTACATGAAAGTATACTATGCCGTGCACTTTTGAATGAATCACAATTGCGGTCAACGTGCAACGTGGGTCAATTAAGGGGCATGGTTTGATGCAATTTGTCTAATTAAAATGCGTAATTGCTGTATCGCTTAAACGGTACATTGGATAGCAAAATTCATTCGCTAAATGAGGCTACTAGGCGGTACATATTTTGGGTTGAATCCTAATTGTGGTCAAAATGCATGTGGGCCCCTTTTTATGGGGCATTCTTTGATTTTAAAAAATGAAACTCAATGCTTAAATGCTGGGTCCATTTCAACCAAATTTGCTCAGGGTGTCAATGGTCAGTGTGAAAATACTACACCTTCAAAAAGGAATGATTCAGAGTTTGTTTACCTTACAATAAATTAGGGTCAGCATTGTTCTATTTGGGCAGGTATATGGCTGTGTGTGTGTTGATTGGTGGTGTACAAAACAAGAAGACTATTTCAAATCTCCCGAACCTGTCTTCATTTTCCGCCGCGTACTCATAAGTCCACTTATACACTTCGCTCAGAATCTGACAATCTCATTTGGTTATTCCCGTTCCAAAAAGAAAATCTGGTGATCGGGCCTTTTCTATGCTGGGCCTCGCCCTTTGAATGAATTACCTACCAACATTCGTGGTCTTGATAGTTATCTGCCTTTAAAAGTCTTCTTACGTCACATCTTTTTCCTAGCTCTAGTATTTCGTGCCTTTTTTTTCCTTCCCCTGTCAGCGCTTTGCCTACTTTGTAAAAGGCGCTTTAAATAAGTCCATTATTATTTTATATTATTATCAAAGGGGTGAATATAAACAAAAAGGTATAACATCAATTAGCTAGACTCATTGCCCGTTTTTCATTGAAATGGTTTTTCTAGTTCTGGTTGTTGCACTTGGTCAGTTCTTTTTGGAAAATGTGAATACGCAAAATTGGGCATTTTCACCGCTTTCTGGACGCCGTAGGGGACTCAAATTTAAAATGTGGTCACATGATTTTTTTTGCAAAAATAGTGTTGCCAAATTGAATAAATTTCATATTTTTACTAATATAGGAATTTTTTAAATGTATTTTTTTGCATGACTTTGTGTTCATGATTAAATCTCCACAATGGAAAATGTTTGACCCCTGGGTGGGTGTCAAATGAAGGAGCAGGAAATACTCACTATAAAGGCAACCCGGGGGCTACTCCTAAACATCTCTTGGTTATGAATTATGTTTAGTATAGTCCCTGAAGAAGAAATACGCATACACGTGGAAAAAAATTGTTATTGGCTTATTTTTCAAACCAGACATGCAGAATACATCATAATACACATACCAAAAAATCCCCATGAATCCCCTTTGGGGAAATTTTTTATCCAAGATGGCGCCAAAATAGCTGACATTGCAATTAGCTATATCCTGGCCTCTCAAGTAGATGTTTTGATGATTTTAGTCTAAATCTAAATTATCCATGTTTTCCTTGAATGCTGAAATTCAAACTGGCCGCCATTACATATAATTTCTTTATCATCAACTTCAGAAAAAGGAAGATGAATAAAGAAACAAACAAATCGTTATATCTAATAAATATAAGTGATAAGAAAAATGACAAGAAATCATTATATAAACTGAATGAATATAAATAAGTGAATAAGGATTAGATATAAATAACTAAAGAGAAATTTTGTAAACGGCCCGGGTACCAAAAACTGAACGTTGAATTATGTAATAGGAAGTCCTCTTGAGGTGTATTTACACCCAATGTTATTTTTCTGGGATTCATCTTTTATATATTTCTTCACACCCAGTTTTCCATTTCTGGTACGTAGTTGTAAAATAGAATAATATATGGCCTATTTCTATGGCCCATTTCTGGCAAGATGTATGTGTGTAGGCCCATAATTAATCATGCTTTTATGTGAAAAGTATACAAACTGCCCTATACTAATTTTAAAGCTTCTTTTCGAATGAGTATATGTTAGCGCGTACTGGTTTCTCGTTGTGCAGTTTTTGGAAATGGCATTTTTTCTGAATTAAGTTTCAAATAACATAAAACCCAAGTCCATCTTTCTAAAATAGACTAAAGATGAACTAAAATACTACTATTTGGTAATTAGAACATCCCTTTTATTATTGCTTTTAAACACCCTAATATATATACGCGTCAGTTTCACCGAGCTCCTTGAAGGATACTGCAAAGGAAAGTATATGTCAGTGAGAAGATTATGTAATGGCAGGCAAATGGACAGCCATTGGGTGACCATTTGGATTTTTTGACTTAAGAAACATCAATGTTTAGATTTAAACAAAAACTTAATTCTTTGAACCTCAAACATATTAAAAAGCATGAATATAGCTAAATATAAAATGGCGGCCATTTTGGATCTGTCGAAGGAAGTCCTCATGATTTAGATGTGTACCTGATTGGAATCTTTTGCCCCCAAAAATATATTCAAAACACTAAAATCATCAACATCTACTTTAAAAGCAGAGATATAGCTAATATGGGCGGTCCAATCTTGGTCAATTTTTTCCCCAAGGGGGTTTATTGGGATTTTTGGATATGTTGTTGTATGATGCATTCTGCTTATCTGGTGTCAAAATCACTCATAACAAATTTTTTCCGGGTCAAACCCCCAGGGACCACACTAGTTGGGGACATTTCAAGATTATATCTCCCAAGGACCGAAGATTGTGATCTCTATGGTGGTATCGAAATGAAATAGTGAGAAGTATAGAATACTATACATGCAAACCCGGGGGTGCACTCCTAAACGTCTCTACTTGTGCTCATGTGGAGGAACTTTTCAAGATTAATATCGCCACAACGGAAAAAGTTGTGACCCCTAGGGTGGTGTCAATGAAGAGCCTGGGAAAAAGAAAAAAAAAGAGCAAAGGAAAAGGGTACAGAATCTATAAATGAAAACCAGGGGTGCTACTCCTAAACACTCTGACTTATGCTCGTGGGGGTGTGGGGGGCGGGGGGGGGGGTCGGGGGGGGGGGGAGAGGGGGGGGGTTAGGGTTTCAACTTGCAAGAAATATTCCCCACAATTAGAAAATGCTTTTGTGACCCCTAGGGTGGGTTTCAAATGAAAAGTGGGATTTGTAAAATAGGTGAGAAAAGTGGATGGTTATCTGCCTGCACAACTTTTGGAGGACACCCTGGACTCGCACAAGTGGCCACTCTGGTGTGCTGCTTTTGGTCTTCCAGTTAAGCGCGCAAAGCAGAGCGAGACTTTTGGTTCGAGAACAGCCTTGTTACACTTAAGTGTTAAAAAATTAGAGGTGTCTATTTTGATTAGCTGTGGTTTTGGTATACGACAAGGTTGTCAGCTTAGCCTATACAACATGTTTATTTTTAGAGTGAAATTTGGAAATATAGCTATACGAAACAATCCTTCAATTGTGAAAGGGGGATTGATATTACAATTCACTATTAAGGTCAGTGGCTATGCGTAGGACCCAAAAAGGGTCCTTAATAATGTATTATTTTTTTAAAAAGAGAAACTTTTAATCCCCTTCTCGATCTTTATCACAAACCGAAAGTAACGGATCCGGTCTTGAAAGTAATATTGTCCTCGAGCCACAGCCCGGGCTTCATAGACGACAACGAATAGAGCGTGAAACTAAATGTTGCGAGAAGAGTCAACTAAACCGAGTGCCCTATTCCTTACCCGTTGTAGCCCGGACTATGAGTACGGCGGACTATAATTCCTTCTACAACTGCCTACAAATTGCACGGGTCCTATAGATTGCTAAGTATTGTATTTGCACCTGATTTAAAATACTTTTGAATTAAATTATTATCTATGTTGAAAAAAATAAAGTATTCTAAGAATAAAATAGTACGGATGATGTGATACCCGTTCTAGATATTGATTACATCCCATGCTGTAGGAATGTAATTGGATTGCGTCTTGTGGTTATTCGTAACGTTTTACACTTAGCTAACTCATTTGCCATTTACACGAACATTCATAGAGGGATTCGAGGTCTTTCTTGTACTTGAGAAAGATCATTGTCCATTAGAATAATTTACTATAACCTATCAAAAGGCATATCTTAAAAATATGGTGTGGAAGTATCAGATAAGCGGCAATATTGTTAACATTAATTAAAAAACAGCGGAAGGACCTTACACCGTGCCTTGAGACACCGGATAAATATGGGGTCCCGGGCTGGCTGATTCCAGTCATCCCTTTGGGGTTCAACTTTGCCAACTAATTTTGTATCCATTTTTCAGTCTTCATCTTATACATAAATGTCCTACCTATAAGAAGTAGTCGTTGGCGCGGGACGATGTCAAAGGATTTTGAAAATATTTCGAGTATGGTTTGGAGGCTGTGGTCAAGATTTCGGGCAAGGTCTTCTAATTAGACTGTGACTCGCACTCGCAACCATGTTTTTGCTCTAAGCCATGTTGGAAGTTTTTGATCGCTATGATATTTTTTTTCCAAGTGACGCATTAGTTGACTAAATCAAAACGTGCTCTTTGCGGCTACATGTTACCGTGGTGGGAGACACTACCCTGTAATAGCTGGGTTTATTATTTGGTCCCTTCTATTCCTAATATGGCTTATATATTTGGCGGTAAGTCCAGTCACTTGGTACAGCACCGGTTTCTAACGATTGATTCTTCTCTCATGCTTGCGTATGAGGCAGCTCTAAATATGGTTGTAAGCGTTGGAGGGCCAACTGCCTGTTGATTGGTTGGGGTTCAAAGATTATCAAACCTCCCCTCGTGGTGAACCCCGGTAACTGATTTTTCATTCGAATGTAACACTGAGGCTTAGGCTACGCTAACAACATCTGTTGTCCTTTTTTAATTCAAACGATTGATTGTAAATATGTGGTTATTGGAGGCCATTTTCTTGATTGAACTAAGGGATGATATGGCGATCTTGGTTGGATGCCTATGAAGTTTACTCAAGAAGGACCCGGCGATCAGAGCTAAATACCCCTCAATCAGCTTATGCTCATGGGCAAATACGCGTTGGCCAATTCTTATGTTACACACACAGTGGTGTAACTTAAGAATGTTGCCAGATCCGTTTTCCAATTTCCCTAAACCAAGCAATATAAATACAGCATGCGATAATTGCGATTTCAATATTGCATCATTTTGGACAATGCGCGAATCGGGAATCTTTCAAACCGCATTTGGTGCAGATTTTTAAGCAATCCAACTACGATTCGTATCTTCTCAATTACTGCACAACGAGAAGTCCAGCGCGGTCATGATAATTCCCACTTTAGCACCTCCTTGCTTTAGGAAAATTCCTCCTGATAAGAACCGATTTTCGCGGCGCTAGTCTTAAATTTAAAACTTCGCTGGCAATACTCTTGACTCTGCCGTTTAAATCGCAGAACCAGCAAATGGGTTCCTGAACTACGGCACTTGTTTAAACATGAAATATTGTACGGGCATTGAAGATGTCCCGGGGAAGATGTTCACCCTTTCTTATTTACTTGCAGCAATCCCAGCTTAATGATATCAGAATTGGTGAATACAACAACTTGAACCTAATCTAATTGCTATTAATCATCTTGATGTATGGGAAGCCTTTTTAAAAAAAAAACAAATCTCCACAGCTTACAAGTAAAAACAATCCTTACGTTAGGTGGCATTGCTACTTACAACAATTACTATGTTGAAGATCTTGAACTATTACAAGACGGCCCGTCAGCCGTCTTGTTCGGTTCTGATTGCGTTCTTAAAGTTTAGGCGTTTCGCTAACTTATTGTTTCTGCTGTTTCTTTCTTTCTTGTCTTCTTTCTTACAACCACTACTGCTCCTTAACGGCTGACCTCTATGTGAACCTACTCGCGTCAGAGTAAAATTGACTTGGGCCACAAGCATATGCAGTGTTCGTTGTTTTGGTGTCATAGGTCACGTGGGGTCACAGGGGTCAAAAGTGTGATTTTCCTTTAAATGTATCTCCTCCAACAGTTTACATTGCATGGTAACGTGACTATGCATATGAAGCAGCTTGAGAACCCTTCAGAAAAGGTTATGGGTCGAGAGGTCAATTTTGGTTCATTAAGGGGCACTTTTCCGGTCCGTAAGTCTGAAAAATT
>JAMKCH010002835.1:0-37312 GCA_023653785.1 Ophioderma brevispina | reverse complement strand
CTCGGGGGGGAAATGAATATTTTTTACAAATTTTTCTAAAAAATAGCCAAAAATGATAAATTTGGCCTAAAAAAGGCTGATTTTACAGATTTTTGGAAAACTAAAAAAAGTGGCCAAATCTGAAAATTCAGGGTCGGTCGGTGCCGTAAAACGGTTGTTTTCGTCGCCGTTGGGTTTTTTTTTTTAATATTTTTAAAAAGCATCATAAATGCTTTGAAATAGTGAGTTTCCACATTTTTCCTCTCATTTCCTTTCATTTTCTACGGCTAACTACACTATAAGGACATCCCGTTGTGAAACCACATGTGGTGCAGAGACTGGATTTATAAGTCTCTCCTTTCAAACAAAAATAAGGTCATAGTTTTTACAGGTTTCAGTTTCAATGAAAATGAGATAATTTGCCAGAAACAAACTTGTGTCAATTACGACATGACGCAATTTATTTCCAAAGCTTTATACATGTATTAGGAACAAAACTTTAAAAGATTGAAATTAATGAATTCAAATTTTGAACTTATTAGGCCCTAATATGAATCTGAAAGTCTTTCAAACTTTTATCACAAGTAATTCTTTGAAATTGAGAGAATGAACATTACACGTGTGAACTTCCTTTATCATGGCAGTCTCAGGCATGGTACAATAAGATACTTATAGCCTTTTCAGTGTAGGTTACAAGCACAATTATGTTTAAACATGCTCGTTTAGCATCAAATGACAATGAAATTCTTGTTTATAGGGGGTGCGTTTTTAAACATCATGCAAATTACTTGTTTAGGATACAAAATTATAACCAAAATAGCCCACTTGTTTTAGGGTTGCAAAATCAACCACATACTTACATACTTGCTTAGGGTAGCAAAATACTTGTTAGGGTGTTTTCTTACCAGTGAAAATACGCCTTAGGGTACGTTTTGGGAGGCCATACGTGAGCATGATATCCATCTTGGAATACACGTGGCCCCCCGGCGGGCGGTGCCCGGGGGCGGTGAATCTCATACAGGTGTCCTATTGAATCAATGGTAAACGCTAAAACACTTTCAGTTTCTCATTTCTTTGTAATAGCGAATTGCCGGCTATTACAACTTTTTTATTTAACGGCCATATTCATACGTTGTTATTGAGACGTAATGCCTTTGCCTCAAGCTCAATTGCTAGGCTAATAAGTAGGATTAATAAAACATTCACTGCACTTGCATTCCAGAGAATCATTGTTATAAACAGATGGCCAATTGCAATGTCGCGTGTGAACCAGGTATCTAATCGGATATGAGTGAGTCATAAATCTTCTACTTCACGTGAAAAGTGCAATGGATCTAATGAATGAAGACTACAATTTTCAGTCAGGTTTTTTTCTAATACACAGTGTAGAGCTACTACGCGCACTGGATCAAAACATAGCCGCCATTCATCACCAAGAATAGAATGTTTTGATGTTATCCTGTGCTTTATATAATGTGCAGAAAGCCTGCATGGTCGCTTTACAACAACATTACAACCAATATGGGGCAGGAGATATAGTCCTCCGGCTCACAGTCCGGGAACAGTGGGAACAATAGGGCAATCGATTCAGTTTGACTCTTCACGCAACATTAGTTTCACGATTGATTCCGTTGTCGTCTATGAACCCGACGAATAATAACCTGCCGGACCCTGATTACTTTCACACCGGTGTTCCTGTACTGTGAGCCCGGAGGGCTATTATCTCCTGCAACACCTGGCACTCTTTGGTGGGGCCCCAGGCTAACTCATAATAACCAAAGTCAAACTGGATTCACCTATGAACCCTAATTAATCATACTCTTACTTTTGAGAGGAATGGGTTTGAGAGATAGAAATTACTTTACTACTCCTATAATGGATATATAAACATAAGCTTTTCGCTCTTTTAAGGTTTAGTAAAGGGGTAAGGCAGCGATGACGTGAGAGAATAAAAAAGAATTTGCAAAAAACATTTGGGTTATTAAATAAAAGACACTATATACCTTCCATATAACTACTTAGTAGGATAAAAACATCAAATAGTGAAAAAATGAAGTCTTTGAGGAAATTTGTCATACCGTTTCACGCAAATTGACGATGACTACTCAAAATCTACACTAAAAGCTTGACTGTGGTTTACACAGCACAGAATAAACAGATCAATAATATTTGTTTTGAGGCCAAACTGTACGATCATGATGCACAATATTTAATTTATCTGGATTTCCACGGAAGGTTTTTTGATCTCAAGTCGGAATTTTGATACGCACATGTATAGAAATTACAGAGTGGAGATAAAAAGTACTGCTTTATCTTAATACAACAGATTTAACGCCAACCATCACGTGCAGGTTATGTTAGCACATCTATGCCAGTAACTAAAATACCAAAACACGAATTTTTACGATTTGTTTCGATGTTTCGTATTAGAAAATCGCTGCTTGTCCCTTTAGTCAGTCAGTCAGTCAAATTGCAACGCAATGGATGCAGTGAGTGGGTGTGGTTTGTCGTGAACATGGTGAAAACTACACCGATTTGCTGATTTTTTTGTACAAAAAGAGAATAATTAACGGTTATTTAATGCGACTAGATAAGGTAGGCCTATGTGTAGACCCTCTCAGGGTCTGTGGTAATAAACGACCTGGTGATGAAGACTACAACCTCGCCTGATCAACCAATCACACTCGCGGGACGGCGGGCGAGTGGTATTTGAATTTTGTTAAATCAGTGGAAAGCTGGTTCGTTTGAGGGCGTATGGGCGGCCATTGGGATCAAAAAATGTGGCAAAGCGCAAAAAAGACCGATGCCCAAGGGTGCAGGGAGGGCCAACCTGATATTTTTAGGATTTTAATTTTTCTTAGTATGTTTTGGTATATACATTGGATGCGTCCTGTGTGAGTTGCATTCCAAATAATAAATAAGTGTGAATTTTTAATTGAACCTCTGTGCCCTGACATCCGATGACAGAGCCCGAGAGATGATGACAGTCTAGCCTATGTGCCACCATACTTTCAAACACGGGGCTGCGGAACTAATTTTAAAATATAAAAATTAGGGTCTCTTGTATCTGAATTTGGGTTCATTGTCTTGTCAGTAACACGGGCTGTTGAGCGTTTTTTGCACATCAAATTTTGAGGTATTTACCTTCACCCTTAAGGTCATTAAATGTTATATGCAATACACAATAAAGGGTTTCATAAATCGGAAATAAATGTAATGTTCTATATGCAAATTAAGTACTTACTCTTCCATTTAATTTTCCAAAGATCCTTATCAATATATTGTAAACATAATTTAAGTTGTCATTATGTTTCATCATGTGATAAAGCCAGTGCCTGGATTGTGTATTTGGATATAAATGCAACAGTACAAAAAGAAACTTTCAATTTAATAGCTTCAAGATGTTATCAATACATGTAATACCTTATTGTCACAGTGTCATCAGTGTGATATGCCAGGGCTGGATTGTGATTTTGATATAATCCAACAAGTACAAAAGAAACTTCAATTTTAGCTTCAAAGAGCTTCTCAATACAGTGTAACAATATACTGTCCACAATGTTCAGGGATCCTAAATAAGCGGGATAGGACACTCGATCAATAAATGGATGCCTACTGCACACTGATTCTGCATGAAATCGGTAGCTTATAGTTCGCCAGTCGTGCGTGGCGCTATTACTCTACGTCATCCCCGGTTGACGCCATGTGTGACGTTTATGCATATTAATTATGTAGCTTATCGAAAATGGTGGCGCTTTACCAGCTGATCGAATTGTCATGGGCATTGTACACAGTGTCACCCGCCTGCACATGTTTCATCATGTGATAACCATGGATTGTGGCAAGAACGCAAGCAGGTACAGAAAAACGTTCAGGAGTGATACGGAAATTGATATGCAATGTAAAATTATGTATCTAAGTCAGCCTGTCCCTTGATGTGTGTGTAATTATAAAGCAGAGAGGGCAAATGGACACTGTAAAGAGCAAACACTTGATACATTTATGTATGGGCTTTCATAATGTTTTAAAAAAGGTTTGGTGACATGATTGACAACCCCCCCCCCCCCACCCACACAACCCACTTTACTTCATCAAATGAGATTTTTGATATCAAAGTTCATATTTTTCCTCATTACCACCCGGTGAATGTAGCCAGTAAGGTTTCCGTTTGATGTTATATGAACGCTCCAAACGCGGTCGACCATATTTATCAATTTAGTATATTTTGCTTCCTCCATCCAAACGGCTGATCGACACAACTCGCGACGTGTAATCAGATGTCCCTGTAGTCCACTCAATCTAAGTAAAATAAAATTTTGTCCAGTGTACCTTATTTTTCAATATGTATATGTATGTAATGTAATAGTTTTCGTTGTTTTTGCCAATTCCCTTTAGTGTTCAGCCCTAGAAAACAAAAATGAAAAAATTCGGTCTTTCACGCCCAAGAACCCTTCATATATATAGAAGTTCCAATGCAAATGCACTCCTTGCAAGCAAGCATTGTGGGTTCTTATTTGGAAATTTCAAAATTACTAATTGAAAAAGCCTGTATTGTAATTTTACATAAATTTTAAATTTGGGGTTTTGGGGCTTTGGGAATTTTTTTTTTTTTTTGGAACAAACCAACAAAATGTAAACTTGAGGCATCGCGCTAATGCGGAACGTTTCAAATTCATCCGTTCTCATGAAGACGATAGAAGGTGTCCTTCATTCCTACTGGTATGATTAAACAGGCTGTCCCAAGGGTGGGGGTGTAAGGTTGTGAATCCCCCATTTACAGAATTCTGTCGGCAAAATGTTGACTTGACAGAAAAATCGGTATTAATGTAAAATAGTAGGTGAAATATTTCAATGAATCCAAATATTTTGTTGTTGATATTATTCCCATGCTAATAATTTGAAGTATATAACACCATACTATGAACATTTTTTTTGAAATGTGTCGGCAAATGGATCGCTTTGTCGGCAACACAGACTCAACACCGCCCTTATTAAAATGTCCTGGGAACCCCTGATTTTATAGCCAAACTGAGACCCCACATCTGAAACCTGTGCCAATCAATGTCGAGAACAATGTAATCTCTTGGTGTTTGTGTTGCTGGTAGTATACGGGTACACGCTCATCAGGGCATGTGAAGAAGAGCATCTGGTGTTGGTGGTATTCTTTTCACCGTATCGATTTTTCTGGCAAAAAGCGCTGTCTTCATTGACGTTGATTAATATATTCAAATTAGGCCTATATTAAGTAACTGTTAGATCCTATATACCGGGGGTGTGAAGTAATCATGGTCCGGCGTACTCATAGTCCGGGAACATGGTGAACAATGGGTAAATGGTAGTTTTTTTCGGCACACAGTACCCAACCACCCCTTATTAAAATGGTCTGTGGAACTCCCTGAATTTTATAGGGCCAAACTGATACCCACACATCTGACCCTTGTGCCAAGCAAATGTCTGAGAGAAGGAATCTCTTGCTGGGTTTGTGTGCTGGTAGTATACCGGGGTACACTGTCTCAGGGCATTTGAAAAGAAGAGCATCTGTGTGGTGGTATTCTTGTTCACGATCGATTTTTCTGGGCGAAAAGCTCTTGTCTTCATTGACGTATTAATAAATATTCAAATTAGGCTATAGTAAGTAGCTTTGTACAGACCAGGGATGGGCCGACACAGGCGTTCCTAACAACTACTGGAATCCGCCCTCCCAAGGAGATACTCTTGCTCCCTTCTCTTGTATCGTGAGTTGATTACATCCTCATAGCGAGTCTTGACACATGAATGATAAGGAACTCACCATCAAACCCAAGCGTTCCAGACGTCACATGGGTCAGCATCGCACAGACCTTGACTACGCAGATGACTAGCTCTAACGCTTGATCTGATATTGAGCACAAGATCTACTAATCTCACTTGAGAATGCGGCAGACAAGTCCGCTACATCTAAATGCAATAAGACTGAATATATGACGTCCAATGAGGAAGACGATCATCACCTATCTGCACAGCAGATGGTAGCCAATTGGTTTTTTTTTTTTTTTTTAGGGGGGAGGAGGATGCGGGTGGGATTTTTTCTCCAAAGAGGTCAAGGACTTCAAGAATCTAGGGTCCTATGTTGGCGACAGCAGAAAGACTTCCTGTCACGCAAAGGACAGCTTGGAATGCCTGGCAATAAACTACACCCCCAACCCCTGTTATGGCAATCGTGTATCTCCAATTCACCAAGCCTGCAATTCTTTAGAGCCTGTGTGTAGAGAGTATCCGGTTATACATGGGATCTGAGACCTGGACCCATGAAGAAAGAGCTACAGATAGACTGGATGTCACCTACACCAAGCTTCTACATGCGAGTAACAAAACCTATCCTGCGTGAGCACAAGACCAAAAGCACAGATATATGGATAATCCTCCAATTTCATCTTCTGTTTGCCCAACGCCGTGCACTATTTGCCGGTCACTGTCATCGGGATTGACCAGTAGTCTTCAGACGTCACTTTTGGAAGTTTACCATGCAAACAGGGGTCGTCGCCCCTTTAACTACATTGATGTGATTGCTCGAGACATCCACCGGATCCATTGACCTCCCCAACCGAAGGACACAGTGACATTTGGCGCTACTGGTGAAATCATCTCGGCTTGCGCCCGTTAGGATAGATAGATAGATAGAGTAACATGTTAGATCTTATACACAGGTTAGAAGTAACCATTGTCGCGGCGTACTCATAGTCCGGGAACAATGGTGACATAGGTAATCGTTCAGTTGACCTCTTTACACAACATTATTTTCACGTTTATTCCGTTATCATCTAGAGCCTGGGACTTAGGCCCCCCCGGACTATATCTCTTTCACACCGGGCTTATATATCAATTGGTCAGGTTTTTTATTCCTCCACTGCATCCCTCCTTTTTCAATCAATTGCATGACTGGCGTCACTATGAAAATCATGTTCTCTTGCCTCCGATCTTGTACAATTGACAATGTTCTCGTCTTATCTTTCCCTATGTCCTGTCTGTCCCGCCCTGTCCAAAATGGTTAGTGGGGACATACTCAAATCTCACAACTATCATGGCGCTCTCCTGTGTTTGAGTCATGCCATTACCATATCTGTAATTTTGTTTATTAAAGGTGCACTATTTATTTCTTAAATATTGTAAATATATATCATTTGACATGTACTAAATCAAAATCGAATAAAAACTTATTGAATTTGAATTGATCTATCGTACAGTATGATTAGTTGTTCTCAATCTCAAGGGATGACTAACCTATGCACACGTTTTCAGTTTCCATCGATGTCCCTCATAGGCTTTCTATGCATGGCAGGCTGACTTACCTTAGTTGGGTCGATTTTGAGCAATTCCGTGACCATGGAGAGTAGAGCATCATTCTCCAGTGGATTTGGTCTTCTACATAAAGGTACGAACAATTTGCGGGGGTGGGCCCCCGTGAAAATGTGGGCGTATCCCACCGGAGGGGGGGGGATTCATAATACAGGGGGGTCAAAAATTAAACAAGCCTGGACTGCTGTAAAAAGGTAACCAAAGTTTTCGGTGTCTTGTGTACAGGCTTAAAAAATGCATAGTTTGTAACTTTATAACTTATGTTATTCAGATATAGCACGAAACTCGTCAAATGTCAAAGGTCTCACGAAAGGTTCAATCTTAAATATTGCTCCGATTTCTTTCAAATGGGCTCAATTGTTCATTCTTTCTCAGAGACTGCAACAAAACATATTTTTAAAATTGCGGGGATCAATAGAGGTCCATGGTACTGACCTTGTTTGTCCGGATGTTATCTATATAAACAA
Organism: Ophioderma brevispina; assembly: GCA_023653785.1. Classification (NCBI taxonomy): domain Eukaryota; kingdom Metazoa; phylum Echinodermata; class Ophiuroidea; order Amphilepidida; family Ophiodermatidae; genus Ophioderma; species Ophioderma brevispina. The sequence continues at coordinate 29,531 of JAMKCH010002835.1, read as the reverse complement.
TACAAATGAGAGTGTCAACTACTTTTGTGCCATCCCTGTGGAAGGTTAACAATTTGAGATCATTTTTTAAAGAAATCGGGGGCACTATTATAGGATTTACTGTTCGTGATGACCTTTGGAACATTTTGACGAATTTTGTCTATACCTCGGAACTATACCTTGTAGTAGTGCAAACTATACCTTTTTTATCTTGTAATAAGCAGAACACTTTGGGTTACCTTTTGACGCAAATTTTGTCAAGCATTTTTTATTTTTGACTCCTATATTATGAATTTCCCCCACCTCGCTGGAGTATACCGTCACCCCACTTTTCTCGCGGGCCCTCCACCGCTGAAATTTGTTCATTAAGCCACCTTCAGATAAGACAAATCCACTGAGTCTGGCACGCTCACTTATCAATCATGGCGAGTTTTCCCGCACATTTCGAGTTTCACGCGCTGTTTATCGAGTTTTCCTCGCCATAGTCGAGTGTGCAGCGTTTATATGTCGAGTTTACAGCGGCTATATGTCCATTTTTGCCCTCTATAACAGCTGAGTTTTGCTCTCCTATATTGAGTTTGACGATAAAGTCAATGTCCAGTTTCAAATCCTCGACATGTTTGGTTTTTTCTCAACATGAGGAAAACTCGACTGTTTTTTTGGTGTATGTGTAAAAAAATCATGTCGAGTTTGGCTCATTTTGAGAAACAAATCATGTCGAGTTTGCTCATGTTGAGAAAAAAATCATGTCAGTTTGCTCATTTTTGAGAAAAACATCATGTCCAGTTTGACTGTTGAAAAAATCTCATTCCTTTTTTTAAACTCGGCATGATTTAATTCTGGACATGATTTATTCTGGACATGATTTATGAAACTCGGCACATAGAGTTTAAACTGTGGCTAGCGCGCTTGTAAACTCGACATATAAATCGGGGTAAACTCGATATAAGCGCATGAACTCGCCATGATTGATACGTGAGCGTGCCATAATAGAGAATGAATGCTCGCTCTCCACGGTCACGGGATTGCCCCAAATGACCCAACTACCTTGAAAGGTTTTGCTGATGCACAATCGCAGCCCTGTAATAGCCGTTGGAATACTGTGTAGAGCTCGCGATCTTGGCTCCCCAAGGCTGTTACCTATACCATTGATGTCTGTAGAAAATATGTAATTCCTACCCATGCCAAAATAACCAACCAAGTATCTACCAAACGGCTGAGTGATCATTAGATCATAACCACCACATATGACTCTACATCTGTATCTACAGTGCGTCCTTTAGAGTCTTCATATCTTTTCTCATGCATGCACGATGTTTACACTACTACTCTGTATCTGCTTCCTCGTGGTTGTACTTCTCCGTGAGGTGGTTTGATGTGTGCAGATCTACCTGATATGATGTAAAAGGAGCTGGCAGGTTAAGCAGAGAGAAGCGCCTCAGTTTTGACGTCTTTATCTGGTACCCATTTTCACAAATCATATAACTTTAAACGTGAAGTTTTTCTGATCCGAACTTTGAAAAACACGAATGTTCATATTTTGAAGAAATGACTTGTTTAGGTAGGTGGGAATTGAAATTAGTATTATACAACCCGCACCCCCCCCCCCAAGAAGTAAGGTTTATTATCTTGATGTGTATTGATAATTCCCAGTAAACACAAACATTAGTTTCATGCTTTATTCTTTATCGTCTAATGGAGGCCCCTGACTGTGCTCCCGCCGGACTATATCGCGTTCACACCGGTTCCAAGGTTATTCTTAATGGGCCCTGTTCTTCGGTTGACTACATAAAAACGTCCTTTCCAAATTTTTCAATTAATTTTCGTTAACGTTTTTCTGAACTTCTGTAATATAACTTCAACGTTCAAATCAATGTAACATTATTTTTTGTTTCTTAATACATTCAGAATGTTGATACTAATTTACCCAAAATCAATTTCATATGTACCCAATAAACACAAAATGTTTACAAAACCTTAAATAGGTTTTGGATTAGCCCGTTTTTTTGCAAGACGTTTTGCAAATCTTTTTTAAAACGTCACCATGTGACATTATAGGGTTAGGGTTCAGGGATTAGGGTTAAGGTACAAGGATGTCATACAACATGTTGTATAAAATTATCCTAATATTTGGAAAAAGTTAAAAACACTCTCCTGCTAACATACTATGTAAATAGAATTCAGCTATTCAAACTGTCGGCTAGCTGGTGTAATGTTAAGTGTTTAGACTTTCACGAGGAGGGTCCAGGTTCTCACTCCCGCAGAGTAAGTTGATAAATTTCAAGTGCAAAGTGTTCAATGCTGTTAACTGCAATATACACCCTACGAATAACACCGTTTTTTTGTTGGTTTTTTCATTAATTATTAGTATTTTTTAAAACTGGGCATTTAATCAAATGATCTTTTAACGTTTTGGACGTTCTCTTGACCGGTTTTTGAAACCTTGTTAAAGGACGGTTCTTACGAAGTTTTTGACCTTCCGCAATAAACCGTCCACGAAAAGTTTTGAGGAAACGTTCATAAAACGTACACAAAACGTTCAGAGAACGTTTGGGGCTAGCTGAGATCTATCTACCCTGTACGTGGCTTTCCCGTTCTTGGAGGGGTCATTTTAAACAATTTTTCCATGGTCGGTCATGATTTTTTTTTTTAATTTTTTGTTAGATTCTTCTCAATGTTTTACTCTAAAAATGAAATACAAGACGCTACTATTTAAAGCTTTTTTCAATGACATAGCAAGATTTTTTATTTTACCTTTGTTTTATTTTGCTTTGTTTGTCTTGTTTTGTTAGGTTTTTTCGTCTTTGGTTGTTGGTAAAGAAGAATTATTTTTTATTGTGGATGAAAATAATGGTTGGTCGGCAGATTTTATTTTGTGCGAATTGCATAAAAACATTTTGATTCGCATTTTTTTAGGGTCGGTCGGATTACAGCAAACAAACTGATATTTTTTTTTTTTATGCCTTATTCATAACAAACTTTTGCACAAGATGTAGTATTATGTAATAGTCCAATGCCCAACATATTTTCCCTTAGCTCTGAACCATAGCCAAATGACCACTTCTGTTATAGTAACCCTGATCAATGAAAGAACCTGTTTTTGCATAATATCCTGAATATAAATCTTGATTAGTATGAATTATTTATAGTTGTGGGTTTGCTACTTAGAACTCAAATCCCCCTTCCAATTGGAGGTTTTTTCATGTTTTAGCTTGTTGGCAGTTTAGAGAATGGTAATAGTACCTCATGAAAACCAGTCTTCGTCATCGCAATATCGCAATGTACAATTCATTTGGGGGAGAAGTAGAGAACCGTCTTGTAGTCTTCCCCGTAAGTAACTGCCCATCAGCGAACTGATCTCTACACCACCAACACTGTCTTCCAAAACTCATTTCTTCAAGTAGACCCATATAATGACTAACCCCATCTCAAGGCTTTTCTCAGGGCTGTCTTGACTATGGTGTCATTGAACGTAGAGGGATGTTCTAGTGCAAAAAAGCAACATCATTGCTGATATGTTTAACAACCTCCAATGCGATGTCCTATGTCTGCGGGAAATACCCCTGCACCAGAGAATCGAAAACCATCGCCCAACCATATAGGATGTCCTTGCCAAACACCGGAAGAGCCCACATAGACAGTATGGAAGTGCTATAAATTGTGTGAAAACAGGATCAAGTAGAAGCACCTTCAATGTCTGCTGACAATAACATGCGAAGTCCTCACTATTGAGCTCAGCCTGTCATAGTTACATTCCGTCTACAAACCTCCATCAGGGTAGACTTCAAGCACCCTCAATTCAGTTCTGGGGAATCCCACCAAACCTCATTCTTTATGCGATTTTTCAACAGCCATGACCCAGTGCGGCTACAGTGAAAACTAATAAAGACGGACAAGCTGGCGAAGAATGGATAGACAGTCAACATATACGTCTCCTCATGACTCAAGCTGCCGCCATCATTTTATTAGTGCCCGTTGGAAAAGAGGCTATAACCCCGATTAGCTATTGTTAGTTAAAAAACATCCTCTAAATTGTGTAGCAAGATGTTCTGGACCCTCTTCCACTAACTCTACATCGACCAATCGGTATCCTTGTTAACGCTGCAGTAAGACCAAACAAAGTGCCTTTTAAGCGTTGCTTTAAATATAGGAAAGCAGGGATTCACAGATGACCTGGACCAGAACGTGAAAAGGATTGCTCCAAAACCCCTTACTATGACAATTTTGCCCAACAGTTGAACCAGACTGCCGGAGATCTATACCCAGGGCTGTAGGACGGAATATATACCAGGCCTTTCCCAGGATGTGATGAAGGAATTCAAGAGTATCACTACCATGTTTTGAAGATGATCCTGTCTCAGCTTAACAACTGGTAAAGGTGAGGAAGTCTCGTAGAGAATCTCCCCGGGATAGAAATAAGATCAAAATTGGGCATATTTTAATGGAATCACCGAACGATAGACCCATAACAAGCAAGAAGCATGGCTACCATTCGAAAGCTTCAAGGGGATCCAAAAGAACCTACACAGCAGCCAAAATGTTACACCCTATCACTTTGCCCACCGACTGCTTTTAAATGGCAAGTTGCAGCAAGAAGCACAAGAAGATCACACTAAACCGTAGAGGTTTAGTGGCGACCCTGGTTCCACCTCCTTTTCCAACATGGAGGATTGGAATCCGGTATTACTAAACTTCAACCAGAAAAGCAGTAGGCCTGATATATCTAAAGTGAGCAGCTGAAAAACTTTGGCCCATTAGCAAAGGAATGGGCTTCTTGATCTCTACAATTGCTGCCTAATTTCCACTGGTTCCAAAGACCTGGAGAAAGACATGTTACGGCACTTCTAAAGCCTGGGAAAGGTCCATCTAATCCCAAGAGCTTTAGACCAATATCACTCCTCATCCATACCTACAAGCTCTTGAACGTCTCCTGCTCACCCTTAGCGCACCTGTGAGTTAGACGAACACCTCATACCAAAACAGCAGGTTTCCGGTCCGGCAAATCAACAACTATGCCAAGTACTCAAAACCTAACTCAACACATCGCGGATGGTTTTGAGAAGGGATTGGTAACCGAGTTGTGTTCGTTTGACTATCAGCACTTACGACACTGGTTAATCCAGAGGCTTCCTACTCCATAACATGTTTGGAACTCACCATGGATATCCGCCTGACTGAGCTAATTAAAGGATTGCTTTCAAACAGGATGCTCTTTGTTCAGCTAGGAGCGAGAGAGTCCGAGTGGCGTAAGCTCAAAATGTTCTACCCCAAGGCGAGTGTGCTTGCCAACTCCCCTGTTTTAACATCTATAACCACGACCACCCTAAAAAAGGGGGGGAGTGCAGGACTTCGTTTTATCTATGCTGACGATCTGTGAATTAGAGCACAAGATATAGACTTCACAGTTGTGGAAGAGAGACTCTCCAAAGCTTGGATGAACTCACTCCCGATTATGAGGAAAGGGGAAGGAAAACCACCTACGCGCAAATCAATAAAGACAAGGTTGGTGCTTCCATCTAAGCACTGTTGAAACCCTTGTCTACCGAGGAAGGAGGTACCTTGGACCGCACTCTCTTATAAGACACCACGTCAAGAAGACGAAGAGTAACGTATGTTCACGCAAATAATATCTTGAACAAACTCACTGGTAAAAGAGGGGTGCTCCCCAATAACCCTAAGATCGACGGCATTGCCCTGTGCTACCCATGTGCAGAGAATGCTGCACTGTATGGGATAAGATAAAACAATGCCCAAGAAGCTTGATTCAGCATTAAAATTGCCTCCTGCCGGATTAACAGAGGAGTCTTCGTCAACACAACAGAAGAAATATACATCATCCAGGATTGTCCACCAGCCATCCTCGTAGGTTTGTACAAGCATGCAAGGAGCATAGATGCCAAGTATCTAAAGTGAAGTACCCTATGTCCAGACAGACCAGAGAGTTCTTGAAACAAAGTCCAATCTTGAATCGTCTATTATAAGGAGTTATAAGAGGGTTGCATTGTGGAAAGAAAAGACTTGCTGTCAACCAGGTAACATATATTGGTATTGAACCTGTGAGCATCTCACCTGGAGCTGACTCCTCTGGGCTGAATGGCGATTGCCATCACACAGATTGAGAACCCAGAAAAACTGGGCCGATCTACAAGTTTCCATTGCAGAAGTGGGGTACTGGGAAGCGACAAGCTGTGGTTGTGGAACAGCACACAGACATTGGAACATCACTGTCTGTCTGCACATTGTTGGAGCAACAATGCACAAAAAAGGACCTTGCGGAAAATTCAGGAAGCAGCGGGACGTTGTACAAATCTTTGGATGGATCATATTGAGAATCACTGTGTTTGGAACGATAAAGAAAGATTAGCATAGTAAACTATTGGGGCGCTCTTCTGATATCAGCCAGCAGGGCGTAGCTGACAGGTCCTTTGCCTGAGGCATGGAATGGACATACCTGGGCAACCCCCTGACCGTAGAAAGACAAAAGAAAGACAAATAGCTACCAATGGCGGAATTCTACATGGGGCGGAATCGGAGACGCCCTGTGGAGATATTTTTAAAAAAATAAATAGAAGAATACAGGCTTGTGTTTAAAACTCCATCCTAAAGTTAAGACTATTCATATTAAGTGTTGTGCGTAAGTAGGTGAGCTACAAAGTGTTTGACATGCTTGAAAAAACAGACGATTTTTGCCATCTCCCCCCCCCCCCATGAAGGTCTCCCGAGGAAGAAAAATTGCATCTACAGGCGTGTTCTTCATCACATATTAAAAAAATCTCATATGCGCCTTGTTTAAACATCTACAACATTCTCTCTCGCTCTCTCTTACACACACACAACCAAATATATAATTATAGGTAGGGGTTCCCAAAAGATAAGTTTCCCCCTAAAATTTAGAGGCAAATTTTGTTGCATAGCTCTTTGGCTTCTGCCACAAAAGTCGGTTGACTGAAATACATGGGAGATTGATAATTTAAACTAAGGTACTATGTCTTGTTTCAATTTGTATTTATGTAATCACTTTTTTCACTTGTTGATTAATGGTCTGGTAATGATACCCATGTGTATGTGTAAGGTAAATTTTATCTCATTCTGCATATGGCTATGGGAGTAAGGCCTTACGAAACAGTACTGTAAAATAATGTGCCGTAGAATATTTCAAGTTATTATACCCAATATACACGCTCCCTCAAAGGGTTGAGGCACTTTTCATATTGGATTGGATTTAACCTAAATGGAATATGTATCTGGAATATAATATTACTAAGATTTTTTTTTTCGAGGGTTGCCAATTCAGAAGGACGTCGTCGTAACTCACACAAAAATAACTATTAAAGAATTTCTTTAATTGGTCATGAATAGCTTCATTACTAAAGTTTATATAATGTTTTGCTTACAAGATTTATAGACGTTGACGTTTGAGTAATGAATAAAATCGCTTAGTAAAAATATTAAACACATTTTCAAAAAGCAGTATTACAGCAGGATTAAAGAAATTATTTAAATATTTCCCTTTCCGTATTGAGTAGTCCTTATGATTCTCAACCCTCGAAATTCATTTTTTGGCCTTGCATATTGATTGAGTTCATGTACAAATTTAAAAGTATCGAAATTACATTTATGTGTTCTAACAACAATAATCTAAGTAAATTTCATGTTTATTTTTATCGCAGTATTTGCTGTTATAGGTCATATTTTAAAAATATTAGATTTGGCTGCCATTTTATTTGAAGTATGTGACTTAATGTTAAAAGTGACTACACTGTTCATGGAACCTATAGTATATCTAGGGGAACTCCCATCATAGTTGATAATAGAGGGGGAATAGGATAATTGATCATTTATGGCGACGCCATCTGGGAGTTCTCAAACGCCCAAGGATGCCCAGGTGGCACCCGGCAGATTCTTATTATACACCCTAAAATCTAATCATAAACAGCCATATACTTGGGACCATATCTCATCAAATACTAGGTCAATGACCAGAACAACAGTGAGAGGTGATGAGCATGGGGATGACTGGTTCCAAATTTCAGAGGAACTTTCTCTCAAAGTTAGGATTGGAGGCATCTTCCCCCTTCCAAATGCCAATAGTGAAAAGCAGACCCTGAGCACAACAAAAGTGATCCACCTAATAAATTCGTGCCTGATATATGAAGGGGAATATCATTTTATACAAAACTACGAATTAAAAGTTAAAGGTGCTTGTTTGATGTAGTGTGTCTGTAGACTCTACTGATATGAAGCCTTGCCATTTGCATATACAATCCCATCAGTACCGCGGGAAAAACAAACTTGCGGTTTTGATGGTCGATGCAATAATGCTTGGTGCAAAGTACTGATCAATACTGCGCAAAATATTGATTGTTAACACTAAAAACGGCATTTTTTTGTTTTATCTGGATTGAAATGGATTTGAGGGCTCAACATTTAGGACAATGAGAAAAGAAAGCTTTTACTCTGATTTCAAAATCGATTAACTACTTCCGGGGAAATCAGGGGGGTCCCAAAGACGATCGAACACAACCTTGAAACTTAGAAAAGCTGCAAGTAAGGGTACATGAGATTCAGTGTTTGGTTGTTGGAACCATTTATGCGGGAACTGTCAGTCCCACGAGCAGAAAATCCTCAAAGTTTTCAATTCTTACAAGGAGAAAAAAAAAAAAAAATAAGTGAAACCAAAGGGAAGTATCTCTCTTATGCGGTGTCTTATGTTAATAAAATGGCTTATTCGACCTGTTACAAGTTGGTGAAAATGAGTTGAACGTGTATTTTTCATTGTATCAAGGGTAGCTCTCCAAATGGTTTGGAAGCCATACTTCCCAAAAGGAACCGGAATGAAATTTTCTTTTTGCCTTTTGACATGCATTATCCTAATAAGATTTTACATCATTAGGCACACTGGCGAGTGCCAAAGGGGTAAAACGTTTTCTATGGAGTGTGACTGCGCCAGGGGCGGATCCCGACCTCACTGGAGGGGGGTGGCCAAGAGAATTGATATTTAGCTGTGATGTACTGGCTGCTAGTCAGCCACGGCGCCGGCGGCGCGGGGTGGGTTGCGGGAGGGGGTAATCCCCCCTTCCGCGCGCAGCGTGGAGCTCTCACTTTTATCATGCAATCAAACTTTTACCACTGGTAGTTGAGGGGAAATGTTACATATCCCTTATATCTAAGTGCGCTGGAAAGAGTTCATTGTTTTCAGACATTGATCAGGACTTTCGAGATATAAGTTTATATCACCTTAACAGTGAGTAAACAGTTAAATGCCGAGGCACGGTGAAGTTTGACATGAACGACGATAAGGTCAAGCAAAGTTCAGATAAAGACTATGTACAAGGAAGCGTCCCAAAACAATGAATCGAGAAGTTATCGGCTTTCGTAGGGACCGCACCTTAGACCTTCAAGTCCTAGGCTTGGATTTTTTTTTGCCTACTATGATGACGTATTTTTTTTTTTATTTTTGGTGGCGGGTTGACTCATTTGGTCATGTTTTTTTTTTAATGTTAGACCCTGCATATTGGGGCCGGGTTTTAGGTAATAGTCATTGCACCTTGCCAGTATAGCGCGCAGGGTGTGTGCTGCAGGGAGTGGGGGGGGTTTTTGTGCGCAGAACCTTTGGCACTTTCCTTTCCCAAAACACATTTTCCCATGAAATTTATATAAAACCAATTGAATTTCTGAAATGGGTTTCACTTTATAATGCTTATACGTATGATCATTTTCAATTAGTAAAATATAGTTGAATGGTTAGGTTTGTTTTTGAATAAGCATAAAGCTTGGCATAAAGTGTTCATGGGAAGTTCATATATCAGCTTCCCGGGGTGGGTGCGGGAGGGGGTATCCCCTCACCGCGCGAAGCGCAGCACCCTTGCAATAGTTGCTTCCCACACACATTTTCCCCCATGCATTTGACATAAAAAAAGTTGAAAATTTTTAAAAGTGGTTCACTTTAATATAGATGATTAGCATGTTAAAAAGTAAAATATAGTTGATGGGTTAAGTTTTGTTTGAATTCAACATAAAGTGTTTCTGGAGAGTTCGTATATCAACTGTCTGGGGGGTGGGTGTGGGAGGGGGGTCCCCCCCTCCCGCGCAAAGCGGCGGAACCCTTGCAATGTTCACTTTCCAAAAAACATTTTCCATGCAAATTGATGGAAACAATTTGAAATTTGCTGATAAGTATGACAATATTTTTAAAAAGTACAATTAGTTTGATGGGTAGTTGTGTAAATGAATTAAGCATAAAGTGTTTATGCATAGTTCGTATATCAAGCTTCCGGGTGGGTGCGGGAGGGGGTTTCCCCTCCCCGCGCGAAGCGCATAACCCTTGCAATATTTACTTGTCCAAACCATTTTTCCCCATGCCTTTGATAGAAACAACTTGAAATTTGTAAGATGGTTCACTTAAATTATAGATATAGTTAGTCATTTTTACAGAAGTAAATATAGTTGATGGGTTAAGTTTTGTTTAAATTAGCATCACAGTTTCATGCATGAGTTCGTATATCAAGCTTTCTGGGGTGGGTGAGGGGATACCCTCTCCCGTTGCAAAGCATGGAACCCTTGCAATATTCGCTTCCAAAACACATTTTCCCAATGCAATTTCGATAGAAACAACTTGATAAGTGGTTCACTCTACATGTTCTGCTTTTTAATGCTTTATATCGGTACATTTTAAAAAGTAACAATATATAGTTGATGATTAAGTTTTTGTTGAATTAAGCAAAAGTGTCTTCGAGAGTTTTTCCTTATATCAACTTTCCAAAACACATTTTCCATGTCATTGATAGAAACAAATGAATAATGCTTAAGGTATGATCAGCAGTTGTCCCTAAAAAGTAAATATCGTTGATGGGTTTTGTTTGACCATATAAGCATGAAGTGCCCATGCCGAGTTCGTATATATCAGCGTCTGGGTGCGGAGGTGGTGTCCCCCTTCCGAGCGGGACCCTTGCGATGCGCTTTCCAAAACACATTTTCCATGCCAATTTGATCGAAACAACTTTATATAATGCCAAAAAATAAATATAGTTGATGGGTTCCATTTTGTTATGTAAACATGTCCCGATGGATAGTACGTATATATCAAGCTTCGGGTGTAGTGCAGCTCAGTGCGGAACCTTGCAATGTTCACTTTCCAAAACCACATTCTCATGCAATTTGATGGAACACTGTTATTTTATAATGCCTGACCAACTGTTTTGCAAGCAAAAATCAAATTGTTTTTTCCTTATGTAGGGCCCGCATGCAGCCATTTGCCGCAAAGCGATGCGGGGTGTGTCGGGCTCACTTTGGTGTATTTAGTTTTCAAGGCATTTTAAAATTTCTACTCTATTATTGTCCTGGATTCCTGAAGAGTTAGTCTCTGGACATATATTGCATACAAAACCACCATGAGCTACGAGAGTATTAATAGTTGAAGACCCAATTTAAAATTGGCAAGAAGGAGTGATAATGAATCGAAAACCCCAAAATTTGCGAGCTTATTTTTTCCTTCTCCCCCTCGTCCTCTCGGCCTCACTTTAGTACTTTGAGTAGTCTGAAAACTGGTGTACGGCTACTTTGTGCATGCAGCACTCAAGGTTTGTGCACGGCCGTTTCCTGCTGCGTAAAGGTTCGTTGGGTCATTTGTGGCAATTCCGTGACCGTGAGCAGAGCATCATTTCTCAGTGGGATTTGTCTTCTATGAAGGTTAATGACCAAATTTAGCGGGGGTGTCCCTCGGTAAAGTGTGGGCGGAATCAGGCAAGGGTGAAAAATTCATAATACAGGGGTCTAAAAATGAAAAATTCTGGATTGCTTTAAAAAGGATCACCAAAGTATTCGTCTTGTTACAAGGATTAAAAACAGGTATATTTGTAGCTACCTACAACGTAGTTTATGGAGATATAAGATGAAAATCGTCAATGTCAAAGGTCATCACACCAAGGCTCAAATCTTATACTGCACCGATTTCTTTAAAAGGTCTCAATTGTTCACCGTTCTACAGGATTGCAGCGAAAGTATGACTCTCTATTTGTATTTGTTTATCGAGATAAATGGCAACCAGGTCAACCATTGACCTCTATTGATCTCCGAATTTTAAAAATATGTTAGACGTTGCAAAATTTTTTTTGTTGCATTCCTTGAGGAAAGATGAACAATTTGAGCTCATTTTTAACGAAATGTGGAGGCAATAGTTTAAGATTTTCACCTTTCTTTATGACCTTTGACATTTGACGATTTTGTTTTATATAGACCGCAAATTTTTGGCAAATTTTTTATGGGTTTAGATATTTTCTCACGAATAACAGGGCCAGTTTTTTTTCTGCTTTTCCACAGGCAAGTCCTTTTTTTTAAAAAAAAAACCCTTTTATAAGGTGGCGTATTTTAATTTTTTAAAAAAAGAAAAAACCTAAAAAATTTGTTTTTTTGCTCATATGGTGGGTGAATTTTTTTTTAGCAAAACTTCCACCCCCCCCCCTTGAAATCAAAGCGTCCCTAAATACAATAGGCAATTTGTTGCCAGTCGACATAACCTGAAAGACGCTCGTAACCTCCAAATCTCCGGGAAATTCGTCTCAGACTTATCTCAGACTCGTGTGTTCTGATACACGGCGCCTCTCACACCAAACAAGCAGACAGTGTAGGACGTTGAGCTTTTTTGTACTCTCAGTTCACAGCTCCGATCGCCTCGTCAACTTTTTGGGGGATGGGGAACTTAGGGAAGGTAAATTTGCAATCTTATGTCAACCGAGGCAATTTTAAAAACGAAGGGAGCGAGTCTCAGATGTCAAGATGGAGCGGAATAAAATAATGAAGCAGCATCACTTTCCGTCCAAAAATTCCGGCGGCCGGGGGGGGTGGGGTGCCAAGCACCCCGGCACCCCCCTGGATCCGCGCCTGAACTGCGGCACTTGATGAGATTGCGATTTATTCCGTATGAATAGTGTTTACACAATTTGGCACTCGACGACCCTCAGGTGGGGTCTGCCAGAAAATTGAAATCTACATTTTAGGACATTATCTTAGTTTTATTTGGAATATGGTAACATGTTGGACGACTTTAAACAAATATAAATTTCAAGGTCAAAGGTCACCTCATTTGAATAATAAAAAAAGAAAAATTAAAAAAAAAAAATTATCCTTAAAAAAAAATTCCCCAAGTTTTTTCATATATAAAACATGCTTATTCAATAGATCTTTCTAGCTGCAATTGTAGTATAAAGTATATCACAGGTCGTAACAGAAGCCCTTGTTTTCCAATGTTTTTTCGTGTAAAATAGTTATTTCCTGCCAAATTTCAATTTTTGCCCATTTTCGACCAAAACTGTCGTAAATTAAATTTTTAAAATTTAATATTTCATTAAATAATTTACACATTGCAAAAAGGGCTCTGTTACGACCTGTCAGAATGTGGTTACGCATGACATCACCTTCACCTTCTGACTTTCTATCATATTTTGTTACTGAGAAAAACCCGGGAAAGGTATGGACAAACGCATTTTGAGAATATATGCAAATTATTTCATGCACATGCAAGATTTGAATGTCGTATCGCAAAGTTTCATGAATTTTATGAAATATCAACGGTAATTGCAGGTTTTTCATATGTTCCTTTCGGAGTTATGCACTTTTGAAGGGAAAATTGTTAAAAATAGCTTGGTGAACAACAATAAAAACAAAGAAATTGAGAGGTTACATTTCCTTTGTTATTTATTGTTTTAGACTGACATTTGCGAAAATTGCCCAACTAAATAGGCGTAACTTTGGAACCCAATGGCCGATTTGAACGGGATAAAAAGCATATTAAAGAGAAAATTCTGCTCTTTAGGAGAATCTAACTTCAAAAGCACTTTTGAACATATGGCAGGACCAAGACCTTAAGAGCCAACTGTTAGAGAATAATTTTTTCAGAGGATGGACACTACGAAAGGCAAAAGATGTGTCCATCCATGACAAGTCATATACTTTGGCCTGTTCCTTTCAAGTTGGTATTTCAAAAACATTTGGTGCAGCTAATGGAGGCATGTATATGTCACCTTGCTTATAGTAGCAAAATATTACTTTTCTACAAGTCAACAATTTTGTTAACATCCATGTCCGTCCATGACATCAGAAAAATGTCCGTCCATGATGCATCTATGGCGGTCCGACTCTCAAAGGTAAACATTGTGTGAAAATGAAGGACTAGGTCAGTGCTTATCATGTTGATGAATTGCAAAAAAAACAAAAACAAACCAAAAAAAAACAAAGTTTAGATAGAAAGTAGAAAAGATGATCAAAAATGGAAAACCGCAATTATCCTGTCTGTCCATGACTTAGGCGCAGCAGTTCTATTTTTAGGTTACCATATCTCGCACATTGACTCTACTTGGCAGAAATTGACAAGATACTATTCTACCTTATTAAGAACAAAACCCAGCTTTTAGGCCAAGAGTTATTTTTATAGGCATTATTTGTATCAAAATTTGAAAAATGTCAATCCACAATAAATGGATCAAGCTCTGTAGCCTCTTGCAGACAACATACAAAGAACAGGATAATAACTTAAAACTGTTGATATCTTTATTCCAGTTTTCATGTTTCAATACAAAACAATTACAAACATATATTCTAGAAATTTTCAAAATATGTATACACTTTTAAAGTATGCAGTATTCACATTTAACTCTCTTCAAAATAAGGACTATTACTTAAAGACTTCACAAAAAATAATTTTGGCATTATAAATAAGCCTGAACTTATTAATTCCCATGTGAATGCACGGTGGTCATAAGTGTAAATGTCTTGCCATTTCAGGAAAGAAATTCTGATCAAACATACTATTGTGCCAAGTCTTTGGTCCGCAGGTTCTTGCACTGGTTCTTCAGGTGACTGTGTCGCCTGACTCAAGGAAAGATTCGAAAGTCATCCTAATACATGGCAGCACACATATGTTATAATGGCCGTTATTGCAATTTTGACACCTCATTTGTAACAGTTCGCCAAGTATTTCAGTTTTTCGAGTCATTTCAAAATTGCTAACAAAAACTTCGTTTGGAGTTGCAAAAGTGGTCATTTTTTTTCAACATCCCCCAAATCACAGCTTCCTGTGGCACCCATCAAAAATAGAATAGTAGAATGGCAGAGGGTGTTTTGATCAATCCCAAAATCATTGCAGTGTCTATACTGTATTGTACTAAACACATGTCAGTACTTAAGGATAAGTGTTCAAGAAGTTAAGAACCACAAGACATTTCATGATCATACAAAAATTTCCTAAGCACCTTTGGGCTGGGTAAAAATTAGTGCAAAGGCAGGGTTTTTATGCGTTAAGGATAGGTATTTGCAGGATCGCATGACCTTATTGAAGTGATATTTCCCAAAATGGTGCATTGTGGGATTACTCCAATACACCCTCTGGCGAGAATGGTATGTAAGTGGTTCAAAAAACACTCATCAATACAATTCAGTGCAAAAAATTAAATGGGCACTTAAAGCTTACACAGAGGACCGTAATACTTAGGTTCACATTGTGTCCCAAAATTACTGCCACAAAATGTTCTTCTCCCTTACGATTAACAGTTTTCGAAGATAGAGGCATATGTGAGTTAGCTTTTGTGAGGTCTTTAAATATATACTACATCTACTCATACTGTCACTGTGATGAGAAACCTTTCACTTCAAATTTTGTGAAATTGAGAAATGGGCTAAAATTATCTGGGTTCTAAAGGCATTCTTTTGTGATTGCTATCAATTCATCTCATAAAAGCAGGGATCATAAATAAATTGGGGTACACCATTTGATCAAGACAGTTGGAGGCATGGTGTGTGCCTTAACGATAGCCGGTTGTGGAGTTGTTTGATTTCACGTCATTGCTTCGTATGTGTATTCTGGCCATTCTTAAACAACTGTGAAAATGTAAGCATTTTCATGGCTGATGCCCGGGTTCAATTCGACAATTGAACCGACAATATGCGCTGCGTATTGGGACTTTATTTGGTAGTGGTTGAAACGTTAGCGTCATACCGACGTTTTGCTACGTTCACGCGCGCCTACCAACGTTGCGCCTAATTGCATTGTTTCGTTGCGTCAATGGGTTGTTCGATTTTTGTCACGGGGTGGTGGCAGTCCTTCTTGTTATTCAAGCCATAAGGATCGCGAAATTTGATTATTCGGAAACGAACACTATCAGTGATTTGCTAAATCAGGCAAATCGAAAAAAAAAAATCATCAAAAATCAGATTTTTGCATGTACTCTGTAACAAGTCAGGTATCCTAACATATCGTGCAAAATGATAAGCGCAGACGCAACCTAATAAGGACACGAATGGGGAATTTAGTAATAACTGTCCGAACGGACACTTACTATATCAAAAACACATTATGTTTTATAAATCACTAATGAAGCCTGATTCCTTTCCAATGTTGACTGAAAACATATGCATTTCCCTTATGAGAAGTGGAATGCCCCAAATTTACCCTATAAACACCCCGAAAAGAGAAATGGTCTCGACCAGTGTGGACCCCAGGTCCACCCTGTCGACCTTGCTCGCCCTTATTCCGTTTTGGCGCAAAAGCCCACACGGACGCGTGTTACATATCTGCTGTGGGCGGGCCTGGAAGTGGGAAGTAAAAACATTGAAGGAAATCAGGCTTCAGTTAGATGATTTATAAAACATAATGTGTTTTTGAATAAATTCATTACAACTGAAAAATGATTACTTACACCAATGTTGACTGACTGAAAACTATGCAGTTAGCCCAGTTGAATGGAATATTTCAAATATGGAACACCAGAAAACTAGCAACCTAGTCGGAGGTGGCGCATGATATTTTCAGAGAGCAGCCAAAGGATTGCAGGTCAAGGTAGACCAAAAAAACGCCAGAGCCCAAAAAAACATGGAATTAGATTCCTAAAAGCTAAGAAAGCAATAGCTCACCTAGAGAGTGTGGAAGACACCAGGGCCCGTGAGTAGAGGACATCAGACTTATAATGTGATTAAAAGAAATGGCCAAGTTTTTTGGGAGGATGGCCAGAGCCGCGATTCCCGCAGAGAAAACCCCAAGCCTAATGAGGACTAGCGAGAGGAAAAGCTCCGACAGAGACTGGAGTGCGACGTAGGCCTGGACAAAGGGCCCGAAAGCACCCCGCGGCAAGGCGGAGAGAACAAGGCCTCACAGCCTTGCGAACAAATGAGGATCCGGGAAGGAAACCCGAGAAAAGCGCACGGCGGACCCGCGTAAAGACGCGCCGGGCAAAAGAAAGCCTAAACCCAAAAAAAAAAAAAAAAAGGACGGAGCGGGCCCCCTAGAGAGGGGGCCGATCAGAGGCAACCACAGAAGAACCCAGCGGAGAGAGGCCCGGGGGTGATAAATGGTTGAGAGGACTGAATGAAGCTAAGGCCAAGACCCGTGGAGGCTGAGAGAAAATTTGTCAGGACCCCTGGACCCGGAGGAGAAGAAACTACAAGGAGAAGGAAATCTCCGAAGCTTAATCCAGCCGGAAGAGGAAGAGGAAAGGGACCCGAAAAGCAATAAAGGAGGAGTGCTAGAGCGACGCCGCACCCAAGGACTATTGGGGGCTTCGCCAAGAGGACTCGCCGATAGACCTCAGACCCCAAGAGGGAGCTAGCTGTCGGGTCAGAAAGAACGGACGCCTTGCAGGGAGTCAATGGAACGAAACAACGTCACAGAAGGACGAAACCGAACAACCTTGGCTGTGGTAGGCTGAGCTAGTTGACCGAAAAATCCAGAAAGCGGAATGATCGGAAACAGCCACAAAGCATCAAAATAAGCGAAAAGTCCACCTCAGACTGTCAAAGTCAGGAGGTGGAGGGAAGAGGAATCGGATAGGATCGAGGGTTGGGAGACAGAACAATAGGGAGGAAAGGAAGGAAAAGAAGGAGGGAGGAAAGGACACGAGGCAGACCTCCGCAAGACCGGGAGCCGCGGCGGCGACCAGAAAACGGAGCAAACCGAAAAGAGCAGTCAAAGGACTAGATTAATGTAAAACTAAGCAACTCCCCAGATCGGGCCAGAGTCAAACCTGGCCCGAAAAAGAAAAGTAGACCAAAAAGGCGGGGGGGGGGTGGGAGGGTAAAACCAACGAGAAGTCTACCAGAGGGGAGAAACCCAGAGGTTAGCTCCGCAGAAACACGGTCGAAGCTCGAGAGGCCGACCCGAGCAGAGAGCGCACTAACTGCTCGGGAAAGCCCAAGCAGAAGTCTAACCAGTAGCGACTGCAAGCAGAGAGCAGGTGACAAAGGTGTAGAAGGACAGAATGATCCCAACATGAGGAACTTCTTGGTCTCCGAACGACGAATCGGTATAGAGGCGGCAAACAAGTAGCTGCGTAGACGAAATCCGGCCCGGGCCCTAAGGATTGCCCGAGAAGAGGTCCACGGACAGCATAGCGGCTTTGACACAATATCTCCCGAGGAGAAGAAAGTGAAGAGAGCCACCGGAGAAGTGCTACCCGAATGGGCGAGATACCGATTAAGGCTCACCAAAGCCTCGAAAAGGGAGTAACCAACTTATCAACCAAAAATCGAGAACGTCAGGGACATGGGAAGAAAAGAAGACTCACAGCGGGGGTTTAAGCCCCAGAGGACATTCCCACCGGGAGCGAGGAGAGAAGTCCATACCGACTTTAAGTTCAGGTCACAGACTTTGATCGACTAGGATAGAGGGGATAAAATCCCCAGTCGGAAGTGGGAGACCACCCCAAGGTAAAGGGCTCCCGGTCGTAAAGGACAGGCGCCAGAGAAACCCCCGAACGTTGCTCCCCAGGACCCGAGGGTACTAAGGGGAAAGCACAAGAACCAGCCGCAAGGCACGGCGGGAAAACAAGACCAAGTCAACTGACAAGAACCAATCTGAGAAAACACCTGTGAAGGCGAGGTCTGAGAACCCACCAAACTAGGGGAATACCCCGTCGCGGGGCTTCCCACTAGGCGCACAGTTGAGGACAGAAGGAGTGGAATGGAAAGAAGAAACCCGCAAGTGAAGAGCTTCGAACAACTGAAGCCTGAAAACCGCTGGAGGGGGAGGGGGGGGGAAACCCCCCTAAGACAGACCCGACGAATCGGGGGGAGCCACCCTGCGTTAGGCACGGACGAGCCCCAACGCCTAGGCACGGACGAGCCCAACGCTAGGCCCGGCGAGCCCCCAAAGTAGGCCTGGACGAGCACCAACCTATGGCCGGAAAAGGCCCCTCGCTAAGGCCGTACGACGACACAAGGGGGGCATCGTCGAGCCGACCCAAAACCAGAGTGCCAGGTCCCCCGAGGGAGACAGCGGGACCAGGGTAGTCAGCTGGGAGCCAAAGAATGTGGAGAGCGTCAAAGCCAGCCCCAACTCCCGAACAAACGGGTAGATAGGGATCCACGGACAAGACGCCGACCCAACAGTAGGCGGAGTCCAGGCGAAGTCGAAAGACCTCAAGGGCTAGGAGTTAGGCCTGGGAGCACGGAAGGTTAGGGCAAAAAGAACGCCGAACAACCAGCGCACAGGACGAACAGAGCCCAGAGGGGGCGAGGGCATCCACCTGGGTGGGAGCCAAGCCCCAATGAGGGATCCCGAGCATCAGCGTCAAGGCTGAATAACCAAAGCCCGAGACCGGCAAGTGCAGGCTAGGCCCCGAGGGCACCAGCGGCGTGTAGGCCGAAGTCCCGCGCCCGCACAAAAGTGAGGACAGAGGGCAAGGAGGAACAGCCAAGGCGCAATGATCAGGTTCCCCATACGGGGTGTAAGGCCAGGGAGAAGGACATAGAGCCCCTACCCCAGGCCTGAGCCGGCCCAGTGAAGCCCCTGGAGGGGCCACGCTAGACCGATAGGATAGGCCTCATAAAACCCCGAAGGGGGGCCAAGGTAATACACCAAGCAGCAGGGCATCAGCCCTAGGCCAGGCCCGACAAGGGCCCCGCCAAGCTGCGTGGGAAGAACCAGGGCCAGCTACCCCGAATGGAGATGAAGGGTCTAAGTCGAGAAGCAAAGCTAGACGATGAAAGCCCCAAGGCCTAGGCCAAGGCGAAGTCAAAAGGACCGCCAAGGCTCTAGGCAACGACCTCCCAAGGAAGTCAGGGGCTAAAGACCCAAAGACCAGCATCAAGCCAAGGCCAGAAGCACGGTCTAGACCCCAAGGGGGAACAGAGACTACGCCGGACGGCAAATGTCACTAGGCCCGACTCGGAAGCGGCGATAGGCCCGCTGATCCCCAGGAGGGGAGCAGCGAAGCTGCATCATAGCCAGAGTCCAAGCTCCCCGAGGGAGACAGCGGACCAGGCTAGCTAGCAGTAAGCCTAACAGCCAGAGCCTAAGAGCCAGGACAGCCAAGGCCTAGATGGCCCAGCGCCTAACTGGCGAGACCAGAGGCATCAAGGCCCCGATGGTGCACATGGAACGGACCCGGGCTAGCACCACGAAGGAGCTAGGCTACCGGGGCAGCAACAGCAGCCGCCAACGAAGGCAGCGACGGAAGCGCCGGCGACCCAGAGCTGAAAGCCCATGGGAGCCGGGAGTCGAGTGCATAAAGGCTAAGGTCCGGATCTCGACGAAGCTGCAAAGATGTAGAAAGGCGGGATG
Source organism: Ophioderma brevispina (assembly GCA_023653785.1). Classification (NCBI taxonomy): domain Eukaryota; kingdom Metazoa; phylum Echinodermata; class Ophiuroidea; order Amphilepidida; family Ophiodermatidae; genus Ophioderma; species Ophioderma brevispina. The sequence continues at coordinate 9,007 of JAMKCH010002835.1, read as the reverse complement.
GCGAACCAGGCACAGAAGAGGAGGGATAGGCAAAACCAACAGGCAGGGCAGGAGTACCCCCCGTAGGGGACCCTGCATGCTGAAGCTAGAGCAACGTCAGAGCATGACGCGGTAACCAGGGACTACACAAGGCTGAGCGGGTTCACACTAAGGCCAGGCGACATGCCAGCCAGGGGTTAAGCCACTGAAGCTAGGCCGCCCCATAGGGGAGCCCCGCCAAAGAGGAGACTTGAGTAGATCCAAAGAGAACCACCGAGAACACAGCATCCCTGAAGGATGCCCGAGAGCCCAAGGAGGTGCGACATCCCCGCAGAGGAGACCGATCGCGGCGCCGAGAGTCGAAGTCAACACCATGGAAGGTGGGCAAACAACCCCAGAGCAGCAGCCCCCGTAGAGGGGGACCAGATGCTGTGGTTAAGCCGGAAATCAACGCCCAACGATGGCGGATAAACGGTCACCGGAAATCACGCCGATGGACGGGGAATAAACGGCCACTGGGAAGAAGGCGGGTGGCAGGCGGCGCCACTGGTCGGCCGACACGGGCCTCCCACAGGGACCGTGCCGACTGGCATAGGCTGGGCAGCAAGAGCCACGAGGCTCGACTGCAACCCAACCGACCCTGACGAGGGTACCGGCCGAGAAGGTGTGGGGACGACTCCCCAAGTCCCAGGCACGTTAGCCGAAGGGTAGTGGACGGGTACCACCGCGCCTGCCCCGAGCCCTGGTACCAGGCTGTACCACCACAGCTTGACCGGCCCCCGAGCAGGGAGACAATCCGCTGCGCGGCGCAAACTGCCCCGCTCGAAAGCGGTTCAGAAGCAGCCCGACAGCACATGGTGCCAGCGGCTGGGCAGACGGCGGCGGATGGCGGAGGACATAGCCGGAGGCGGGTCACGCAGCGGGAGCCCGGTCGAAAGACCATACCAGAACGACCCGCCCCAGCAGTCCAGCTCGGATGGGGCGGGTAAGCCCCGTACGGGAGCAGCGTAACCTGGAAGGAGGTTAGGCTGCAGTGGGGAACTGTGTCCCTGCAGGGGTAGGCCATGCAGCTGCCCTGCCGGGACGCAGAGGCCGGGGGCACCCACGGGACCCCACCCAAGGAGACCCGCCCCGCGGAAGCCAATGCGTGCCGGCGGACCAGCAATAGCCAACACAGCAGGCGTACCCGCATTAGAGAGGCCGCGGGCCCCTTACCCCTTTCCCTTACCTGTTCCTTATCCTCTCCCCGCCTTCCATCTTTCTCGTCACTATTAATAATTTCCCTTATTCCTTACCAACTCATTTTATGTTTTCACCTCTACTCACCTATCCCCCTTACCCTACCCACTCCCCACCTCAACCCCTTTTCTATTTCTCGCTCCATTCACCTTTTCATCTCCCCGCTCCCTCCTATCCCCTCTGCGCCCTCACTTCCACCGGGTCGTCTCCCTTCTTTCCATTGCTCCCTCACCTCAACTTTCGCCACTCTCCAAGCACCCTACTTCCTTCTATCCTTTTTTCACTATACTGCGTCCTTCTAAACCATCACTTCCGTTTTTTTTATTTTTCTTCCTTAAAAACACACTTTCCGCCTATTCACTCCTTTCTCCTACTTTTCCCTTGTTTTTCCTTTTTTCTCGTATGTACACCGCCCGAGTCAGCTGGGGCATCTGCGGAGGCCAGCCCGGCGGAGCCCCCAACCCGCTACGCCAAGCACCGAAGGGCCCGTGCGGCGTGCGCGCCTGCTAGGAGGCACCAGACTATGACTAGCCAGGCTAGAGATGAGGGGTGAAGCGAGCGTAGTCAACACTGACGGCGTCCCGCCAAAGGGATACCGAACCCAGCGCCCCAGGGGTTGCCGTGACAAACCCCGAAGGAATGGCCACCGTGGTCGCAGTCGAAGTGCCCGAAGACACCCGTACCGCAACCACGTTAGGTGTGGACATCAACGCGATGGATCAGCCCGGGCCACCTGGGCACCACCATCACCTCTCACCACCACCGAAATGCCCGCGGCCGCCAATCCCATGGGGGATTGGCAGCGCAGACCGCGCCAAAGCCTGACCGGAGAAGCCCCTAGGGCCAGGCGAGCCAGCGGCCAATGATACGCTGAGGAGGCGGGCCCGAAGCCACCCATCAGCGCTTCGCGAAGTAGCCGCAGCTACCCCACCTTTGGGAAGCACCCAGATAGCAGAGGGGCTGCCTGGACGCACCCCGGACCGGAGCCCGTCACCACCCCCCCTTCCGTGTACGCAGCACGAGCGGCGTACCCATTTTCAATGATGGCCCACTGAGCATCCGTAAGTCAAAGACAGAAAGAGGAGCACCTGTCGGTGCGGGAAAATTGCCTGTGCACGATACATACGGGATGGGTGGTCCCCATTCATTAATGGAAGCAGGGACACCGGAACGCAATTGTGCGCCATACAAACGGGGGGTGAGAGCGTGAGTTGCTAGATGGAATAGCGTGCGCAAGTAAAAAACCGTTAAAGAAAAATAACCAGAGTGCCGTGGCGGTCTCCCGGTACGCAAACGTCAAGACACAAACACCAACAAAAGTCGGTAACTGAGTGCACGAACGGTTTTTAAAGAATTTTTCCAAACACAGTTTACATATTGTATTAAAGTATACCACAAGCATATAATAAAATATACACACACTAAAACCATTAGAAATTGTTAGAGATAGAAAGCCCCGATAACAGATACACATAAACTCACACATATAGTCCAAAGCAGTCAAGCAGCAAAACGTGCGTCAATGGATGCCTTTGTACTTGTTTACCGCTACACAGATCAAATGACCGCAATGGAGGAAAAAAAAGGATAACAAAACACGAGCTCTCCGACGGTGTAAAAGACTACGATTATTCCGTCCGAAATTGCGCTATACATCCAGTATATAATCCATATAATTCCAGATAGGTGGTTATCGTGTAGGAGTACTCCGTATAGAGATGAACAAAACTAGTCAGTAGCAAAATCTCAGTTAATTTTGGGTAAATTTGAGCAGAGCGTGCGGGTTAAACACGCAGTCCGTTTCTTGGTTAACAGCCCAAAACGGAATTGGGGGAGAGCTAAGGTCGACAGGGCATGACCTGGGATCACTGGTCGAGACCATTTCTCTTTTAGGGTGTTGGGTGGTAATTATGGAATTTGGGGCTCACTTCTCAGAAGGGATAATGCATAGGTAAGTCAAATTGTGGTAAAGGAAATCAGTTCAGTGTATGATAAAATGTTTACCTGTTGATATGTTTATATATTTTTGGTGCATTGTTTAAAGTGGTCATTTTAAAAATAAACACTTTCCCCTGGACTTTTTTGGGCACAGAGTTGCGTCGCGGGTCATTGATTTAGCTACAGTGAGTTGACCCACTGCTCACAGCTAGGGCGAGACATGGCAATTTTGGCTGGAACCTGCCCTTGATTCTAGACATAATGTTCACATCAAGCTATTTTCAATGAAACTAACCCTATGTCGTTCTGGTCTGCCCACAAAATTGGGCTGGCTGCATGTCACAATAGCAGCCAAATTTTTTACGCTAAAAATATTGGTTTGTGAGCCAAGAAATTTGCCGGCGGGGTGGGGGAGTAAGTTAGGACATGATGCTCGATGCGGGCATTGGGGATTTCCAAACGGGTAATTGGGGGAACTGCTCCGTGCATTTAATATGGCAGTCTCTGTATCAGTTTCATTACAAATCTCCTCTTAAACCTTAGTCAATACATCTTGGTAATATCATGATAAAAATTAAGAATAAATTATTGACTTCAAAGATCCATTGGGTTAGTGGATTAACCCCCGTGCAAAATAGTTTGTAATTCCAATAAGGTCATAGATTTAAGGCAAACAGCTATTCGCGGACTAGTTGGCGATACTGTTGTGAAATCTATTACCGGACAAACTTGGACTTGGAATATTTCTCTTTGAATCTAAAATAATATTGAAATACATTTTATTTGAAAAAGGCCATGGTTGGATTAGAACCTGTGATACTGCATTTAAATCGATGCTCTTATCCAATACACTAGCGAGGGAGGATGTGGGAGGCGATTGATGTAATCCTACATTAAGCTTTACGGAATAAACGATAATACTATTGTGATAGCGCCCGCATAAGTTTTAACTGGTAAATAGATTTCACATACAGAATTCGCCGGACTAGTCTGGCGAGTAGTCACTTCCTAGATTTAAATATTCGGACAGGCCTAGTCTTTAGTCAAGTCTTGTGTAACCGTTCGATACACGTAATAGCGCCCTCCTTACCGTTAAGTCTTTGAAAGGACTAGCACTCGAGCCGCGCCGGATGTTGATGCGATTTGAATCAGTCGTGCTGTTAGGATGGCATGTCCTACCCAACCAGAAATTGGCCTCGCATGACTCCAGGGAAGTGTAAATACCTTACTGAAAGAATTGCCCAATTCACTCAGATCCAGTGACGTAGAGAAAAGTATTCTCATTATAAACAAAAATCGGTATGTCCTTCTTCTTGTCACTGTAAAACAGTATAGAGTTGAGCCCTTCCTTCAATGATGTATTCAATTGTACTTGAAATGAAAATTCTCAGTTTATATTCATCTTTACTGTTCACTGCCTCTGTTACCCAAAAAATATTGTGATTAATAGACTAAAGGTCCTACGCAGGAGATGGGACATTCTGCCAACGGCTTTCCCATGCTTGTTTTATGATCGAACACATTGTGCGCATGTGTAGCTGAGAGATATAAGGGTGTTTCCCTTTGGTAAAGTTTATGATGTTCAGTTCACCTCAGGAATTATACCACACATTACTGAACTCCTTCATTGCTTCATATCAAAAAATGTTAACTGTTGTCAGCTGACACAGTGAGGAAGCCTTGTTCAAGGTGCTCTACCACCGATCATAGGATGAAATCATTGCAGGTTGGAGATAGCCCTCCCTTAAAACTAAATAATAACATCGCTCCTCGGACCGCTTGTGTAGTCTGCCGTCGCGGTCTGTGATCATTAGAATGATTAGGCCCACAGACCTTTGACTTGATATGTGACTTTGACCTAATAAATAAATGAGGGTGTGCATGTAAACTCCATAAACCAAGTTTGGTTCCAATTGAACTTCCCTTCAACTTTTCAAATGAGGTCAAGTTTACATTGTGGTCAACCTATTGTACAACCTGACCTCATATGAACTTAGACCTTGGTTGTGAACTTGACCTCATGAACCAAATGGGGGGGATGCCATGTTGCACCTGGTACAAGTGTTGGGTTAAATCCATCAAAGATGTTGATAATACAGGCAATGTAACCCTTTTTCATGACAACAGACAACAAAGACAGCAACAGGGGACAAAGTGATCCCTATGCGTCTTCCGGCCTTAAAGCAGGCGACAAAAAATGGCGAGACGAGGAATTCACTCTATTAAGGTCCGTTCATACTTCCCTGCACTGCAGTGCAATGTGGGCAGTAAAATATGCAATGTTCCGTCACTTCCGCTGCACTCCTAAGCGATTTACTGCAGGTCAACCAAGGTCAATGCAGGTACGGGTTGCAGTACGTGCAGTAAACTGCGGAAATTTGGGCCATACTGCAACACTGAATGCACCCCACGGCATAGTGCGCATCACCAGTAAAATAAGTTTAACTCGTTTTGCAGACTGCATTGCATTGCAATACGGCAAGTGATTGCAGTGGGAAAATTTGGTCGGCTGGCATTGCGCATGCATGAAGTAGGAACAGACCTTTTAAACACCTGTAATTTGAAGTTCTTCAAATTTCACTTCGGCCTTTGTTTTCATGCTTCCACTAGTAAGTTCAAAAGTTTCAACTAGGAAGGAGCACCTTTTTCAGCTTTTTTTTTTGCCATTTGCCACAAAAATTTCACAGGAATTTTGTACGGGAAAGATAAACCACAAAGCAATTGTAATCAAGGCTGAAATCAGGAAGGAAAGCAAGATCACACAAAATCAAACTTTTAAAAGTATTTAGGTGTGATTACTTTCCAAACAAAGATGCCTATAGTCTCTTTAAAGAATGTGATTTAGCTGTGCAAGGGTTAACCCCTTCATTCAATTACCCTCTAAAGGTGCTCATTCCTGTTGGTAATCCAAAGCTCAGTTCCATTCACCGGGTGACCTTGAAGAACCTGTGTGCTGTTCATATTAGCGGAGCGGCCGAGCCTGGAAAAGTGCTCTCTAGTTTTCGAGTACCCTCCCCACCGTAAACAAAACACAACCACCCTTATTGAAGGTAACTATATAGATTTAAGGAAAATGCTGGTTGTGTTTGAAATATTGGTGGCCGGATAATTTCTATGGGAAAAATGAAATTGGGCTGCAAGTTAGTGAAATATTATTTTTTGTTATGTTTTTTACGGTAAAAATATACACTCTTATTTTTATGTATCCTTTTTGTTATTGATTTTAGCTCAAAACGTGCTTTTGACCCAAAAAAACACCCTGCACCAAAGTTTTTGACCACAACCATCATTTTTTAAAAAAATTATTTATACTACTTTCGAAAATAGAAGTGGTTGCATTTTGTGGTACCGAGTGGGAGGTGTTGTCGACAATTTTGCAGTCCAAAACCGCCTCCAATATATAGTCTGTGTTTCTACTCTTGAGTGAGTGATGTCATAAGACGAAACGCTCGAGTCAGAAGTGCCGCTGAGCGTGCACTTATTAAAAGCACTTGTTAGCTTAAGGTCAGCACGAGCGATTTACTCTTGCGACCCACAAATCTCGCGTTGAGGCACTGGACTGAGGTTTAGAAACACGGACCTATAGTGTTTCCGACATTAGGCGATTATTTTAAATCATTTATTCAAGCTTGTGCAGGTGTTCTTTTGAAAGTCTTGAATAGAGCTGTCATAGTTAGGGGATCCAACTTCCCAGAACATCCAAAGCCTCTATACACAATATGTGCAAATTATACTGCTGGTAACATGCATTTGTAGTACCGTGGCCACCTCAACTTTTCTTAATTATTTTGGAGAGCTGAATTAAATGTGCACAGCGAATGGTCCAAGAGGGTGAAAAACACCTCAAAATATTTTATAAGTTTTGGTAGTGCGAAAGATCTTGGAAATGTTTATCCAATTTCCCCCCACTTGGCAACCACAGATGTCTGACAGAATTCAAATGGCTTGAAAGATTTTTTTCTGGATTGCAATGCCCCACTTAGATGCAGCTCTCCCAATTTCATAAGGATGTAATGTTTGACTGATTTAAAATCCTTGAAACAAACTGCTCTTAACTTAAGTGCTGGATAAAAACCTGCAGATTCCTATTTTCCACATATCCCATTCCCAAGACCTTTCAATGTCTCTAGCAAAACTGTATTGGATATTCCCATAATCAAGAAAATTGTGCATTTTACTCTCTAATTCTCAAAGGGCAGCAATTGGGTTTTCTTATCTATATGGGGGCTTTAAATTTTTCCCTCTATGAATTTTTCCCTCTTACTTGAAAAAATAATGAAAAATATTATAATTTTAAAGTATCAGGAGTGGAAATCGAACCCCAGACCACTGTATCATAAGGTTGGCTAGACCAAAAAAGAATTGCTGTGCCAGGTTTACAATTTCAATCCTTGATAACTTTTATGGAATAAATCGATACTGCTATGGTAATCAGTCCTCAAAATAATGAAAAGCTCTGCTCTGGAACGATTGTCACAACTTACGCTACAGGATTATAAGCGGTGGTCAAAATCTCCTTTAATCCCCTTGTGATAGGCTAATTCCTCATGTCAATAAAATGATTCATATGAACCAATGTTATCCAAGCCAACATGCACTTGGTCACCACTGGCTGGTCATAAGCCTGCACCCCTATCATGATGTTAGCTTGACTGAATTGAGCCTTGCACAATGTGATGCCCTATGGCAATCACTTTGGATTTCAAATTCAGCAAACAGTTAATTTGGCACAGTAGCGTCCTACCTAAATCCTTCCAATGTTCTACACTTTAACATTAAGTACTTGTCATGTTATTTCAAATCAAAGTCTTACGTGCATACATCCCCTCAACGGCGCTCACCCTAAATAAAGGTGCATTTCATGATTCTATCATCTTCTGATTTTAGGTTCACTAGATATCCTTATGAAAAAGCTTACTCCCACCCAAAATTTCAGTTGATTTTGATTTTGTTGTTATGAACAAAATTTTTGGATCACCGTATCCCATAACCCACTGTGCTGTAATTTCTCTCATTACAAAATTTTGAATTTCTTGCAGAGACAATCGAATTTGCATGTCAAATTAGGCATGCATACAATAAGGTCCTTTCACGGAAGGCAAGTTTATGTTGAATGGACTTTTGTCTTTCAGATCATCAAAGTAAGCAGAGAATACAATACACGCACCTGGTTTACATGAACATTTCAGATATTTCTGCAGGCGATTCTTTTGCATTTTCTACATACTTGGGTTGTTCTGGAGGACAGGTCAGGCCAAGTTGACCAAGTGTCCTATACTACGGCCAACGGTCCAGAAGATACAGAAATCAACTTTTTTGACAAGTCGGGGGACGAGGCTGTGGATCATGAAATGCCCCTTTAATAGCTGTTCCCCACATTAAGTATATGCCATCGGGTACTGCACATACACCAACACACCGCGTAACTTTCCTTCCAGACTTTGTGCTTATGTGATAATCATATATAGACCCCCAACTACACGGCCAATTTCTTCATGGTAGTTACCGCGCAGCTACCACTAAGTAGACACGGATTACCTACCCACTAGACGCAGACACAGATTCCCTACCCACTAGATGTACACTCGCCAGCCAGGATTCCATGTATTTTTGCCGCATAGACGGATATTGTACACACAGCAGCTGTCTGCCCCGTCGCGGAGTAGCTACGTGGTTACACCGGCTCTCAGCGCGCCTACTTCTCATGGCCAATTTTGTTTTTTAGTTATTTCTTGGCATATATTTGCATTTTTTATTAAAAGTGTGTGAATATGGGGCTTCTTGATGATGCCCGATTTGAATTTCGTAATAATTTTCCTAAAAAACAAAAAATGCTAAACAGAGACCAAGT
>JAMKCH010002834.1:0-36898 GCA_023653785.1 Ophioderma brevispina | reverse complement strand
TAAGTTCAGAATAACACATCCAGCCAGAAAAAGTCATAAAAGGGAACTAATAGGCCCTTATAGTTTCAATTAAGGTAATTTTATAATCCACTAATTTGGTTTTGGCCGCCATCTTGGATTTGAAACAAATCATGAGTAGTGCTTTAGCTGGATTTTAATAACATAGGTCAAAGATATCAGAACCACCGGAAAAATCTGAAAATGCAATTGCACATACCCTGATTATGTAATTAATGTAATTTTGGTGACCATTTGTAATTTGGCCGCCATCTTGGATTCTAGAAACATTTAGGTGGCCCCCAAGATTTAATTTGAAAGAGTAATGAGTTTTAGGAACATAAAACCGTTGAGAAAAGTTCAAATTTTAAAAAAAAATGGCAGTTTTTTCCCTGGATTAAACATGTCTAAGTAGATGTTGATTATTTAGTGTTTTTGAATAGAGTTGGGGGTCAAAGAATCCAAGTCGTACAATCTAAATCACTGATGACTTTCCTCCTTCACTCCAAAATCCAAAATGGCAGCCATTTTATATAATTAGCTAGATCTCAATATTTTTGAATACTGTTGAGGTTTAAAGAAATTCAGTTTTTGTTTAAATCTAATCATTGATGTTTTCCTTAAATCCAACAAATCCAATGGACCAAAATGGCTGCCAATTTTGCTGCCAATAATATCTCTTCTCACTGCATATTTTCCTTGCAGTATCCCATGCAAGGAAGCTCGTCAAACTGTCGCATATAATAGGAGGGTTGTTTAAGGAGTTTGGGTCATATATCGTCTTTTGGCATCGGGCCAAGCCTCAATAATCTTCCGAAATGTCTTCCGCAGCCTGAATCGTTGAATGGCCCGTGCTTCACACAAAAGCGCACATCCCGCGTAGCGTTTTTAATGCAAAATAAAACATTCTACAAACCACGATCGGAGTAGGGTTAATGCATGGGAGCTTCGCGGATGATGGCGACTTGTGGAAACTCCGTACATGACTCCGCGATATGGGAGGTTTTCCTGGTTGCAATAACCAGCTCAGATTGGAGAAAAGAAACATTGGTGGCAAGCAGACAAGCCAAGGTGCCCCCCACTGAGGAGCAGGAATGCAGACTTGAAGAACCAATCTTCAACACCGATAATTGGCACCCCGATGTTGCCAACTCTGCACACCGACGCTCAACCTAACGAATTTCGTTTCCCGAAAGAAAAGGCCAGGTCTTTGCATCCACATTACATCTGTTGTGAAATGTGAGTGATCTTTTCATCAAAATATGTCATTAATATTATTGACTTTTGGGCATATTTTATATATAAAATAAATTTAGAGAATTCCCACTTACATTTTTGTTTTAATAAATGCGGCAAAAAAAATTAGAGAAAATTGACAAAAAGTCCACTTTTTTGCATGGCGATGAGAGGTTAAAAAATTCCAAAATGTTTTTTTAAGGGGTTAGGTCCAGTTTTAAACAAAAGGCGCACTTTTTTATAAGGGGGTCATTTTTAAAAGTCCACTTTTCGAGCCCGTCCCCACCAAATGAATCTGCGTACGCCATGTTATTTATTATATTTGTTATTGTAAGGGCCTATAGTAGTAGTAAGCACTATACATAACATAAAAAAAACTCCCCCTGGATCCAAATTCTTGTAGCATATATCCCCCGGTCCCGCGTAATAGTTTTGAATTTTCTGCATTAATATTAAGTTTTTGCCCACCTATTTTAAATACAATGCCTTTATCGGTGGATGTGTACACGGTTCGAAAAATGTAATGGCAAGAGAGCCTTCTCTTGTCTTTAAGCAGACCCTAATATCATCTAAATCTTACACCTATGCATATTGCCATTATTATAATTGCATAAGTAAACTCAAATTGCACCTTATAGAGCATGTAAATTATTACAATCTTTGTTGACCAACAACGACAAAAAAACCCTGTATTGTAGAACTCGAAACATGTCCCTGCTTCCTTCCTATAGTGGTTTCAGCTGAATGTTACTTACTTTCTTAATTTGAAAAAAAATGGTTCAGTATATTAAATCCCTTTTACAAATCTATATCTGTAAAATCATGTAGTGTAGTGGGTATAATACTTGTAAACTCAGGTCTTGGTTCGAATCTCAAATAAGGTCATAAATTTACTCCATAAAGATAATTACCATATGAAACAAAGTACACGGTTTGAATTTTTTTCTTCACTTTTCCATCCTTTTGTATTTTGCCTAAAATAACGTTTTACAACCATGTAGTACCGTTTTTCTAGTATTTGTATCTATAAGCACACTTAAATGCCAGACCAAAAGTTTTTGGCCATTCATATCCATGGTTGGAAAAAAATTATTCCATTTGTCGGTAATTCTTTTGGGTATATTGAAATTTTTTTTCCAACCTTTCCGATATTTTGATTTTTAGTTTTGTTTATACAGAATTCAGATAAAGGGTCTAGTTCTACACCCTGTATTGTTATTTTCACCTGTACATGTCAAGATTTTTTTCCAATTTGAAGGGAGAGTCAGAGACTAGTTTAAATAATTGAAACCAATCACTATTACTAGGAAGCTGATTGCCACATGTTTTCAATTCATTAATTTTTAAATCCTTTGGTAATAAGGTTCATTAACAGACCATTCCATACTCATAGCAACTCTTCCAAGTAACATACTTTATGATCATCTTAACCCTAACCCGGCCGGGTCGTTTTTGCCGGCCGACGGCCCAATATGCAACAAAGTCCAATCTATTTTTATTTGGTTTAACGGCCCAGATGCAACGAGAGCCAAAGTTTGCGTTCACGGCCGTTTTTCCCGGCACAGGAATTAGTAGCGTAAAGTCATTAACGGCCCAGATCCAACGAAACACACGCGCCATTTTCCCGGAAGACGCCTAAACTGCAACGAAAAATCGCGTCATTTTCCGAAGACCGCCGCAGATGCATTCGAAAGCATCGCGTCATTTCACGGAAAGACGGCCCAGGTGCAACCGAAAACATGCATAACCAAAAAAAAAAAAAAATGCCATTAAAAACAGGGTAAATAATAAATAAATAAAAAATAAATAAATACATAATAATGGATGCCGTCTGCATGAAATTTGTAGCTTATAGTTCGCCAGTCGTGAGTGGCGCGATTACGCTACATCATGAGTCGTGCGTGGCGCTATTATGCACGTCTGCTCGGGTTACGTCATGAATACGTTATGCATAATTAACCCAATAGCTTATCGAAAATGGTGGCGCTGCACCATCGGAAATCGAAACAGTGTCTATGTGGCATTTGTACAGTGTCACTCGCATGATGAAAAGATGCCGCCTTCTGTGGGCAAAAAAAAACCGGTCCGAAATGCAAGCGAAAAGCATAGCATCATTTACAGTCCAATAACGGCACAGATGCACGAAAAACATCGCGTTCATTTTACCGGAAGACGGCCCAAAGGCACGAAAACCATCGCCGTCATTTTCGGGAAGACGGCCCAGGTGCAACGAAAAACATCGCGTCATTTTCCGGTAAGGAGGCCCAGATGCAACGAGAGCATTGAGAGGCATTTGCCGCCGACCCAAAATAGTTGTGAGGCCCAGATGCAACGAAAAGCATTTTCAGACCGGTACCACGTTTTTAGTTGCCTCTCATTCCTCTGGGACGCGTTAGGGTTAATAAAACGAATTAAACCATAAACTTGGTTTACAAGATAGTAGTGGTATCAGGATTTTTATAATGAAGGACTTAGCCCAGCATTTTTTAACATCTCTGGACAAACAAGTTATTAATTTGTTCTATAAGTTTCCCTTTATGAAAAGTACACTTGAATATAAGACTACCACCAAAAGATTTAATAGAGTTTAAAAATAAGATTTCAATGAACATCAAAGACTTGTATAAAAGCGTTTAACCCAGCCGATTTTAAGGAGTATGGCAGAGTTTCGAGTCGGCATATAAACCTCCCTCTGTGAAAGGGCAAGATCATGGTCATTCTTTTTATTTTGTAGGATTTCCATTCAATAGAAAGTTCAAATAAACATCCGTCCATCTTTTAAAAAAAGATTCTGGGGGATTAGGAAGAGAATGAAAAGGGGGTAAACCAGTTTTGATAAATGCGAAGGTTTGCAATCAAGGTGATTCTTACCAAGTAAGGTTAAATTCTGCCTTTCCAACTATCTAAAACCAATTTAATATCAGAAATTTTTTCTTAAAAATTATGTATCAGATCATTAATATATGAGAAACATACCCAAAGAAGTAAAAGAATCGTTAGACCATTTCAGATTTCTGTCAGTACAAAACTTCTATTAGAATTCTGAAGGTTACTAACCTGAACACGGTGCTTTTATCATAATTTATATGAAGACATGCAAAACAAGGTGGGCAAAATCATCTAATAGTGAAAATACCTCACCTAAAGATTCTTTAGTACCATCTACATAAAAATCGTATCATCAGCATACTGACTTCTTTTAACCTCAAACTTATTGTCGACCCAAATAAAGGACCGAATCCCTGTATTTTTTCTGACGATCGAAGCATGACTAACATTCAACAGCATACCAAAAATATATAGGTGCGAAAGGCCAACATCCCTGACGGACTCCACGCGATATATTAAAAAATGGAAGTAAAAACCATTATTAATAACACAACTTGGCACCCTTCGAGAGTTTTACCCATTTTAAGAAATAGGTCCGAAACAAAAAGGGAAAGCTGCGCTTTTACACAACTCCATTCAATTTTGTCAAAAGCGTTTCAAGAACAATAGATAAAGCAAAAACCAGGAAATTTTGAATATCAGTAACATTAATAATATTAAAAGTAGACAACATTCTCCCCGATATATCTACTTTAGAAACCCAGTGGTCAGGTGGATAATATGCCCAACACCTTTTTCATACGATTCGCAAGAACTTTTGTAACTATTTTATAGTCTACATTCAGGAGTGAATAGGTCTCCAGTTTGGATCAATATTTTGTGATTTATCTTTTTTGGCAGAAGGTAATAATACCCCTTTTCTGGGACACACAGATTAATCGCCATTAATAAAAGAAATAATTAAGAGAATTCAAAAAGGATCCCTAATAACACTCCAGAAAGTTTTATAAAATTCACCAGGGCAACCGTCTTTACAAGGCGACTTATTATTCTGATTTCGATTTACAGCTTTCCAACATCTTGAACTGTAAAGGATCCTTCACAAAAATTACGATTAACATTATAGGCTTGGGAGAGACTCTGTGGGAAGATTATTCAAAAAAAGTATCAATTCCAAGATTAATATCCTTAGAGGTATATAAATCCTCATAAAAACTTGCTGCAGCATTTAAAATCTCCTTGGAATCAGAAATTTCATTACCATCAACAATCAATTTTGAAATATTTTTCTTCTCACAGTGCCTCTTTTCTAAATTTAAGAAAAATTTACTATTTTTCTCACCCTCCTCTACCCATTGAGCTTTTGATCTTATAAAAATACCCTGTGCTTTCTCGTCAAAAAGATTTTCCAGGGTCTTTTCTTTTATCTGCAATTGAGTATTTAAGAGTATTTTACATTGCATATCAAGAATATTAATATCATTTATAAGCTCTTTAATTTTACAATCAATACGCTTTTTCTTAAGGAATGCATATTGAATGGTACTCCCTCTAATATTCAATTTAATCATTTCCAAAACTGTGTTAGGATACTATTAATACATTCAGTGCTTGTTTTATCAATTAACCTGTTTGATACACTCAATATACGCATCATCTTTAAGTGACGAGTATTTAATTTCCAAAACCCGGGACCTCTGAGAGATCCAGGGTTAATCACAATAGACGTTAAAGAATGGTTCATTCTAAGACCAGTATGAAATATAAGATTTACTAACTATAGTAAAAGAAAACGAATCGACACTTGTTTCATAATCGCAGTTGTCGAACGTCGCATATCATATCGTAAATTCAATTTTTATTATGAAACCTATAATATTAAATATTTCCTAGGATGTCGCTGTTGCCTCCCCCTCGCTAAAAACCATGGTTCGTCACCGCATGTGTACTTCGTTGCAAAGTTCGAAAAGAGGAAAGTATATATAGGCCTATTTGTGAGGAAGTTTTTGGTTTTGCATCTTTTTGTCAGGTATGCTGCATTATGGCATTGGGCCGACACACGTAAATGCCTTTCTTACCAGCTAGATTCCATCAGTGGATAAAAAGAGTTGAAAAAGAAGGAGAGAGGGAAAGGAGGTCCTGTATCGACCGGCTAGCAAAGAACTGAACTCGTGGTACAGAAGGCGTTGTGGGCAGAAAAGAGAAGTTTAATGATAGGCTCAAATTAAGCTTTGACATGGGATGGCTAGAGAGAAAGAAACGAGGAAAAGGCCACACACAATTTGACAGCGTTAGGTAACAAGACGAAGAAAGTGGTAGGATATCAGACAAGGAACAAGGGATGTGCATTGTCACCTGGCATCATAAGAAACAACCGCGCCCAATGAAAACAATTGACTGTAGAAGAAATTGGTTCTCCTCAAGTAACAGCAATGGAACCAGATGAGGCCAAAGATATTAACTGGGAATAATTGAAGAGACGGGAACCAGGATACTCTATTATTGGCGATTGATGACGCCATACATTAAGAAACTTCATGAGGAGGTCGACAAGGACATAAGAATGGAGTCCAATATAGTGCACACCCAACGAACATTGAGCAATCATCTACAGTTAGCCTGGAAAGAAAAAAATCACAGACAGCCAGCCAGATCATTAAAGGTGTTCAGAAAAACTTGCTGTGGCGCATTTTTTGTTACAAGATGCGCAACCATGTCAGATCAATGCTCATTATGGTATAGTTTCTCATACGGGTTGTTGCCAAAAATACAAATTCTTTTTTTGGCCTTTTTGGGGGGCCAAAAAAAAGATGATTTTTGGCCAACCAAAAATATGCATTTTGAGATTTTTGAATGGATTTTTGCTATCTTCAATAACAAGCTTTACCAGGAAAAAGTACCACATTTAAGTAATTTGGACTATTGTACGTCTTAAATAACAAATTAAAGATAATTAAAATAAAGAAAATAAAAGGCTTCCAGAGCATTTTAGGTCATTTTTCTCAAATATTGTTTATTTGAAAACTTATGATGCACATAACATGTTAAAGTAAGCACAAAAGATCAAAAACCATTAACCACAGTTCTGTGGACTAAGTTGTGAATGCTTTACTTTTTAAGTAGAAATTATTTTTTGTTTCGGTAGGTTACTTAAAGGGGCACAATCTAGGATATGTTACAATGATTGCTGTTTTATCGGTATATGAACATTCACATAGTGATTTGGCCCGAAAACTGGATTTTCTGATTTACTGTATTGGTTAAATAGAGACATGTAGTTTAGATGAAAATCAGTTTAAGCAATATGGGCTATATTGTAGTCATAATAACAAATTATGTAGTAAAAAACAAAGGAAATAAAAGCATTCCAGAGAATTTAAGGTCATTTTTCTCAACATAACGTATATTTGAACCACATGATTTACAAACATGTTTAAGTAAGCACAAAAATCATCAAAAAACAGGTTTATAAAAAAAATAAAAAAAATAAAAAGATTAAAAATATTTGACATTGCAGAAATACCTTCCAATTGAAGTTTACAGTCTGAGAATTAGAATTTCATAGAAATATTTCACTGAAAACTTAAAGAAAAGGCAGAAAACCGCAGTAATCAAAGTATGAATCTCTATTCCGTACGTGTTGTAGTAAGTGTCCGTTCGGACCAGTAATACTAAAATGTATGGTTTGTCCTTATAGGTGGCTTTCAGTCTTATCACTTGTAGGGTATGTTAGAAATCATATTGTCACAGACAATGCAAAATCTGATTTTTGATGATTTTTCGATTTCTGATTTAGCAAATCACTGATAGTGTCTGCTTTAAAACTGTTTGACTGACCTAACTATAATGCTGTCACATTTTATTAGAAATAAGCTACATAGTTTTTCCCATGTATGGAAGGAAACCAGATTGGACCCTCAACGCATTATTTGCTTTGCTAAATCCTTGAATCACTGACATCGTTATAATTATTATCTATCCGATTTGTAAGGTTTTTACAAATACACATATATTCCAGACTTGTCTTTGTGTCTAATTTCAGATTGATCTGTAGAGACACCAAGAGGTGTGCCTCTTGGTCCAAATCATGGGTTTCCTCTCAACAAAGAGAATGTCAGTGCTAGTTCGTCCAAGAGTCTCAATTTGGGGACAATCATCCAATTCGACATGGGGGTGGTCTTCCCCACAGATCAAAGGGTTTGCGACATGGTAGAATGCGCTCGTACTGTTCACGATCTGGTAGAGACAGAAGTTCGCCTGTGGTTACGGATCATAGGCCTGATGGTCAGCCTGATCGGTACAGTACCGCTTTGCAGACCTCAGATGCGGTGATTAGATCCATTTTAGTATATCGACCGTGGCATCACCCTCTGTCGATGAAGATCCTAGTTCAGTCAACTGCTCCCAGTCCTGAGAGGTGGATGCATGGAACCCAATCTAAGGTGGATTCCCTTCACCAAGCAATAACCAACTTTAGTTTGATCAACCGATGAGTCGAAAACGGAGTGGGGAGCTCCACTCCTCGACCGCAGATTGTCAGGCTTTTGGATCTGCCCAACAAGCTCACCATCACATCAATGTGCTAGAAGCTGTGGGCAGTCAGTATTTTGGCGATAATAATGCGGCTGCGGCACCATCGTCAGGGGGAGGAAATTTCTGACGTTCGTTGCGAAAACATGACAGTCGATAACATACCTAAAAAAAGGAAGGGGCAAAAGAGTCGTACCTTTGCAAGGAGGGGACTATTCGACTCCTCCATTGGTGTCGGAAAAGAAACGGGGAATCTCCTTCGGGGGGGGAACATCTCCCCGGGGCCGACAATTGTCATGGCGTGAGAAAAATGCTCTGTCACGGGGAGGTCCACAGTCTCATCCCGCATTCGAAGGTGGGTGAGGGGTTTTTCAGTGGAATGGCACCTCCTCCTTCAATGGGTCGAAGGATATTCACGAATCGACCGCCCCCATTCGATCTGTTTGCCTCAGCAGGGGATTCATCAACTCTCTGTGTTTACTTACTTTGGAGAGGGGATCCCCAGGCAGCGAGGCAAGATGCCCTAGTGGCCGACTGGGCCAATTGATCGGGTACGCCTTTCCTGCATTAGTTCCGAGGCTTGGGTGTTGGAGAAGGCATGCCCGGTCCACCACTGCGTGATCCTTCCTAATAGCCCCCATGTGGCACAGAAGCAATTGTAATCCTCGCTTTGGATCTGTTGGTGGGAGAGACCCAGTCATGTTTGCCACAGCGCAGGGATTGCGTGCCGTCCCACAATTGATCAGAAAGTCCATGGAACAAATTACGCCCTCCCAATGATGTTTGGACAATTCAGGAAATCATTCTCGGAGGCGGGACTTCTGAACAGGCTGCCGCTATCGCAGCAAAGGCAAGGCGAAGTTTGACCAGACGAACTATATTCCAGACTTTAAACGGTACTCAGTGGTGTGCAGTTAACAAAGATTTCATATAAAAAAACAGAATATGTAGGGCAAGTAGTGATTTTTCTTGCGACATATTCAAGGGGGCGGCTCCCTCGCACAGCTGAAGCATACCGTACAGCTATTGGGGCATAGTGCATCATGATTTTAGAGATGGGATGTCGGTTTCAGCTAGTCCAGCTCTCAATAGACTTATCAAGGCATTTGTTCTTGAACGCCACCCTTCTAGAATTCTGGTCCCGGCTTGGTGGGACATACCTTTGGTTCTTCAGTTTGTGGCCTTTGAGGCCTTCTTGAGCCCATGAAAGCCAGTCTCCTGGATTTAACCAGGAAGACAGCCTTTTTAGTGGCCACAGCCTGTGGACGGAGGGGTTCAGAGATTCATTGCTTTCTATTGAGGGAAGCTCACCTGAGATTTTCCGATGATGGGGTTAAAATCCTCCCAAGGGCATGGATTTTATAAACGAACCAAACTATGTCTTTCACTCTCTCCAGTATTTGGCAAGAAACCGCTAGGGCTGCCGACGAGACCTGGTGCCCTGTAAGGGCACTTAGGTGGTATATCCACGTACAGAGAAGTATAGGGGTAGGTAATGTTAAGCAAACTGTTCATTACTTCGACTTCGCCCATGACCTTGCAGCCAGGAGCACAATTTGGCGCGGGATTACCTCGGTGATTCATGACGCCTATGAAAAACATCAACCTAGAATCATCGGGTCAAGGGTTCGAGCCCATGACATAAGTCCCAGGACCACGTCGTGGTTCTGTATTCGGGGCTCCCCTGCATGAGATTATGATGCTTACTTTCCTGGACTTTCTTCTCCGCCTAGACTATCCAGTGTCAATCTGTGTAATAGTCAGGTCGGGGAGGAGGTTTGAGATGTGTAGTATATTTCCCTCTCTCCGTGAGAATTGAAAGGGGGATACACAAGCATATGATACTTACCTTCCAGAATGATGGCCCTACCCTCAAGATTTCGAAGCACACCTCCTCAGAAAGTAAGCTTTTGGGTGCAGAAACCGGAATTTTCAAGAGAGATCCCCTAGGTTTGGCGCCCGACGTTGTGAATGGCCTTGGATATGTTGTGAACAACGTAAGTTATCATGTAAAGCATGATAAATACAAATAATGTGTGTCATTGTAGTGAAATCAGTACATTAATTCTTTGCCAAGCTTTACAAACAAGTTAAGTAATTCTTTACTGAACTCTTGATAAGTAATCTGTATCTTATACTAGGCGTTAAGATGCTATTTTATTATTAGATAAAAAAGTAAAAGAGTAATAATTAATTATGTTCATTTCGTATGGTTTATGTCCCTGTCTTAAGTCAGCTGATTATTTCCAAATTAACATAATTTGGAGCAGAATGTCTTAAAAGACCCTAATACTTTTCTTGTTTTTTTCTACATTGATTGTTAATTAGGACCCCAGTGTGTCGTTATCAAATTGGTTCAAACTGCTTTTTAATAAAGCTTATGTGAAGTTATCAAGTACATTTACAGGGACATTAGCAAATCAAATTTTAGTCCAAAATCACAATTTTGAATTATTCTTTGACTAAACAATTATTTTAACCATACCATAGGACTGCCCCTTATGCCCCCTTAAGGTAACACAGCTTTATGTCTAAATTAAAAAAGTGAGAGCATTGTATTTTAGGTCAGCAAAACTATTTTAACAGGTTTAGCATTTTGTGCTACTTAAACATGTTCTAACTCATTAGTTCAAATCTACATTATGTGAGGAAATGACATTAATGCTATGGTGTTTTTATGTTCTTTTGTTTTTGTTACTACATTAAGTGTTAATATGGACTATAATTAGCCCATAACAAATACAGTGAAATCGAAAAATCCAATTTCGGACCAAAATCACTATGTGAATGTTATCCGATGATATAGCAATCATTGTTAAGATATCCTAGATTGCCCCTTTAAAAGTTAAACTACTGTATTTCTACTTAAACGTAAAAGCATTCACACTTAGTCAAAACCAGAACTGTGTTAATGCTGTTTTTTATGATTTTGTGCCCTTACTTTTAACATGTATGTACATCATAGTTGAAAATAAAACAATAATTTTGAGAAAACTGACCTTAAGCGCCTGGAAAGCTTTTATTTTCTTTGTTTTTTTACTACATTAATTAGTTAATTATGACTAAAATATAAAATTTAAAAATATTGGTTTTTTTTATAATAAAAATGGATTATCTAAAAAATAAATGCTTCTAGTACCAAATACAGTGAAATGCAGAAATCCAATTTCGGACCAAAATCACTATGTGAATGTTCATCGATGATATAGAAATCATTGTAACATATCTAGATTGCCCTTTTAAAGTTATCACTATGTAATTTCGGCTTTAAAAGTAAACGAAATCACACTTTAGGTCAAACAGAACGGTGTTAATGTGTTTTGATGCGTTTTGTTGCTTACTTTAAAACATGTTATGGGCTCAGAGTTCAAAATAAAACAATATTTTTACTTTTTTTAAAAATGACCTTAAATGCTCTGGAATTTGCTTTTATTTTCTTTATTTTAATTATCTTTAATTGTTATTTAAGCTGTATATATAGTCCAAATTACTTAAAAGTTGGTTAATTTTCTGATTTAAAGCTTGTTGTGAGATTATCAAACTAATCAAAACTCAAAAATCATATTTTTGGCAACAAGAATATTTTTCTGCCCCAAAAGGCCAAAATATAATTTGATTTTTGGCAACAACTCTATGAGAAAAACTCTAAATATGTGCAGTGATCTGCATGTTGCAGGTTTGTAAACAAAAAATGCCCGCATATTTTTTTCTGAAACACATTTTATGTACTTGGCTGGCTGTCTGTCACAGAGAACTGACTGAAACAGTCATCAATCACATATGCAAATGTTCACCTATGCTGTGAAGTCAAACAAACCCAGGAGATTCTGCAGGTGTCAAAAGATCTCTTAGTTCCATTGTCCCACATTGTTATGGAGACCATTCAATGTGTGGTCAAGGTGTGTGGATATGCCTAAAGATCAGCAAAATTACAATATAGTGGCATAGAGGCAACTTGAGGGATGAAAGCATGAAAGACCAAGTTACAAGCTATCATGAACAGATTCGTAGCCAATGTAGAGAAAAAATTTGCCTCGGCATACAACTCGCAATCTAACGATCTTGGAACCAACACAGTTGAATCAAAGATTGCCAAAACAAGACCATTACGGCAGTTGAGTCAAATGATTTTCAGGGTGGACTACAGTCAACAGTACATGAGAACATGGATCTTTCCCCTGGTAGGTTTACACACCTACATGCCACCGAAGTATACCAGAACCATCAAAGAAGCGATACAGAGAATCTTCAAAAGGGGGAAAATTGCACGCGGCACCGAGTGCAGCTGCTGAAACAACAATAACGATCTACAGAGCAAAATCTCATTTAATAAGAGACGGCACCTGTCATATCATAAAAAAAATAAATTGTTTGTATGGAGTAACCCCGCCCTAAAAAAACCCTAATTTTGAAAATCAAGCCTGGTACAAAGTATACCTACCTTAATTTTTTTTTATTGCTTTTCACAAAAATCTTATTTTTTTCACGTTGTTTTACCCCTGATTTTCACAGATTTTCTCAATACTTTTTTGTGTTTTTTGTGTTCGGTGTACTTTGGCACTTCTCTTTAAGATTTTTCAATATAAGAGTCAAAAGTATCAATATTAATCACATTACATAACTAAGTGTGATGATTTGATGTAGTAATGCTTTTTTTTTAAAATTAAAAAAAACAAAAAAAAAAAAAAAAAAAAATCCGCTCCCCCCTACACTATTTTTACACTGGCCCTTTACTTCCAATAAACAATTTTTTTTGGGCCTTATGAGGAGATGTGTGACACATAAAACATCCCACCTGCATCATGCAACCTTGTGTCTTCCAAAATGGAGAAGATTTCCAATCTTGTAATCTTTGATTTAGAGACAACACGTGCATGTAAAATATTGAACAAAATCCATTAACTGACACTTAATACTATCCGTCATCCCACCACCACCCACCGACCACCACCACCACCACACCACCACTCCTCCACCACCACCACCACCCACCCACCACCACCACCACCACCACCCCCACCCACCACCACCACCCCATATTTGTCTTTGTCCTCCCTCATCTTCTTCATCATTTCATCATCTTCAATCATATCACTATCACCATCACAGCCTCTATTCCGTTACAGCGGTGGCAGAACCAGGCCACTTGGCAACTTTGATCTGAGGCAATTGTCCATACTTTTCTATCATTTTCTAGTGCAGCTATGATAAGCTGTCGTGCATGCATCGACAACCGATTTTGAAAAGTGGGACAGACCCTTCACTTTCAAAAGTGGATCGTCCATAGCCCCTGCCCCACCTGCTCCATTCCTGCCGCCACTGTAATCATTATCATTACATCGTCGTGTCAATCATCACGTTTGCAAACGTCACCACGACGCATCAACTTTATTTTTTGTCAAACAGGTCACGATGCAGAAATAACGAGTTTGCAGCTGTGACGTGGGATGGCCGTCAGACATTCAATCAGTATGTTCTTCCAAAAGGAGACGTACTGTTGTTGTGAGCAGGTCACGATTACAATATTACAGGTGTCTACGTTGCAGGAAAGAGGGTATTGACGCATCAAGGCAAATTGTAGACAAGCCTTCCATTCTGATGCGCTCATGAACTTTTGTACTGGATTGATCTGTGCAAGGGTACATCATGACGTATAGAATGTTACAATAGGAAAGGCATAATTATGGCCCTTTATTCATTAACGGATCAAGACATATACAAGTGGTGCAAATGGTATAATGTAATCATGCAATTTGATTAAATCATGTCGTTTACATCAATTGTCATAAGAGAAAGAGAGTATACCCAATAATACTCTATATTATCTTTTTCTTTGCTTGGTGTAACAGTCACGTACCAAAGTTGTCATGTGTGGGCACAACCGCGAGTTTTTGACTCGACTGTACTTCTCTTCGAGAATCCAAAGTGTGACCTTTTCCAGTACTCTTGAGCAACGCATCGTCGGCTTTTTGGATACCTTGCCCGCATTCAAGGCATCATATCCCGGCCTGGAGAGTTACAGTCAATCATCTCTCTCTTGTAATCACTTCATTATCCACGACTATAGTGCACATGACGCGTTGGAAGATGTAACAGTGCTAAGGAAAACTGATTCATACAGCATTGATACCAATTTAGGACACTCCAATCACTTCCTTGCACTTGCCAGTCTGTGCCGTCGAAAATCTAGTTTCAAACATCAAAGAGGCCAAGAGCGTGACATTTACACCTATGTCATCCACCCTCAGCCAAGGCCATGTCGACAAGATGGCGGCATCTGGCCTATCTACAGACCATCTGAAATTAGCCTTCGAAAGAGGTGGCCAAGATGGTCTCAACCAGCTACTAAGTGAAAGGAGAGAAGGCACTTCACAACCAAGGGTTAACAAATGCCGCCGAGTGTTGGATAACGTTTTTAAACATTTTAGTTAAAAGAATATCATTGGAAGTGGAGTCCTAGACTGATACATTGGGTAAAGAATGACAGTAATTACACTAGAAGAAATGTAAATGACTAGAAGCAGAAGATGAAGCAGATGATGAAGATGATGATAAAGATGATGAAGATGGAGATGAGGATGAAGATGAAGATGATGAAGATAGATGGCTTTTTGTATTATAAGAAAAGTTGAAATATAAAAGTTTAAATAATATGAAATAAATTGACAGAGTTGAAATTGAAAATTGGTGAATAATTCTGTGCACTGACTTTCTTAATCTGTGTGCTGCTCCTTGTGATATAACATATTTTAGTCCATCTTTAGTCTTTTCGAAAGAATGACTTGGGTGTTATGTTATTTGAACTTAATCAGAATGCAATTTCCCAAAACTGCACAATGAGAACCAGTACGCCGCTCAACATAATACTCATTCGAAAGAATGATTTAAAAAGTTTAGTATAATGCAGTTTTCGTATACTTTTCACATAAACGCATAGGCCTACACAAGTACATCTTGCCAGAAATGTGCATAGAAATAGGCCATATATATTTCTATTTTTACAGCCAAGTACCAGAAATGGAAACTGGAGTGTGAAAGAGATATATAAAAGATGAATCCCAGAAATTGGGAGAAATAACATTTGGGTGTGAAAACACCTCAAGAGGACTTCCTATTACATAAATCAGGTTCCATTTTTTGTACCCATCCCTTTTACAAAATTTCTATTTATTTATATATCTATTTATTTATTCACTTATTTATATTTATTCATTAATATAATTATTTCTTGTCATTTTTTTTACTCACTTATATATATTTAGATATATTTTATTTGTTTGTTTCTTTATCCCTCTTTCCTTGTTCTGAAGTTGAGATAAAGCAAATTATATATAATGGGGCCATTTTGAATTTCAGCATCAAAGAAAACATGGATAATTTAGATTTAGACTAAAATCATCAAAACATCTACTTGAGAAGCCAGGATAAAGCTAATTATATGCAATGTCAGCTATTTTGGCGGCCATCTTGGATAAAAAATTTTCCCCAAAGGGGATTCATGGGGATTTTGGATATGTTGTTATATGATGTATTCTACATGTCTGGTGAAAAAAATCAGCTCAATAACAATTTTTTCCACGTAGTATGTGTATTTCTTCTTCAGGGACTATACTACTTGTCAAGTTGTCAACATATTAAATCACTAGAACCTTTTGTATTTGATATGTTACAAATATTTGGTAGTTTCCGAGTTATTTTCTTTTTGTATATACTTGTTTGTTCAATAAACTTTATCACGTTCAAGATAGGTAGTGTACAACAGATCCAGTGCAATTTGAGAGAAATTAGTCTCCTGAAACAATCTGTCAATTCAATATCACAACCGTCTAAATATGCTTTACTGTTCCATTACTAAATTTTTTTTTCTCATACACAGATGGCATTGAGTATGAAAATAGTGTCCAAAACAATCCAAAGAGGGGAAAGCAACTGGACTGCGGATATCATAACAGAAAAGCAAGAGATCCGAGTGTTAAAAATATATGACAAGAAACACATGCATCATATCAACTAAGGAGAACATATAAGGATCCTGAATCCACATTTCGAGAATGACGTGGTTCTCAGAAAAAATTGAAGGTTTGTGAATAGTATAGAATTTTGCTACATTCTTTGCAACTAAACTTCAAAAGTTAATTGAAATCGCATTATTAAGTCATTTCTTTCAAAAACCACAAAAAACCAGAAACATTTTGCTTGGTCATAGAGGTACCCCAACACACTTGGAAATGTCCCATCTGACTTTAATATTAAGAAATCATTTTCCATTTGTATTTACCAATTTGCACAAACAGCATTTATGAAACTAACATCAAAGTATTTCACAATAGTCTAGCAGATTTCATAGGTTCCCATGTACTCTTTAAAACTAAATTCGAACAGTAATGATCTTTAAAATCTCTAAGACATTTCCTTAAAGAATTTTTGATGTTACCAAAATACGGGCCAAAATATTGTCCAACGAGGTCCATTTAGCGGCTACCTTTAATATAAACAGATCAGTTACAAAAAGTGCTTCGATTTAGTTAAAAGATATCAAATGATTGGTGTCATCCTTCAATGCAAATTTACAAAACGGATCAGAAAATATATAATTTTAGTCATTTGTAATGTTTAGTTACCGAAATATAGTTGAAAATGTGATAAAGGTCATTCAACTTTTGATTGGTCATTGTACAACAGCCAAATTTTCAAATGCTTTAGTCTTGACAAAATTGGTGTCATATTCTTGGTTTGAGCATGAGCAATCTAGAAATGTACAGTTTCCATGATTTAAGATTTTCCGTTATGGTTTATTCTTTAGGAAAGAGACGACTTGTCCCTAATTCCCATACCAAACAATACAAATTTGACAAGAACTAACTTTACGCCAAATTTCACCACTAACTTAAGATCCTAAATATTGCAGACTTTTCATGATAAAAAATGCAAAACAAAAACATAATTCATGAAACGAGCACTCTAGAAATCCATGTCTTGCGGCTTTTTAATTTCCCATTCGTTTTTAAATTCAGTAAAATGTGCTTATTGGCCGACTCCTGGTTGCCATGGCAAAAAATTCAAAAATCCAAGAACAGTTTCCTCAGAATGTCCTAGCGGATATTCTCTCCAAACTCAATTAATGTACGTCACTGTTTGAGTTACGTTTATTCAAAAATTTAGACATTCAAAGGCCTAGCATGGTTACCATAGCAACAAAGGTGAACATTAGTAGAGATTTCTGAAACTTCAGGTCAATGCCTACATGATGGTATGATATGTATAGATGACATTTTAAGAAATGTATGAACTCAGTTCTCGAAATTTCCAGAAATAAAGGGATAACCGCCCCCCTTAAAACAATACCCAATAGCCTTGTCTGAGGTCGGTCCTTATGTATGTTTACAAAATAAGCCAAAGTTATGCACCATCTCTCAGTTCTTACAGTAGCATACTTTTGAAAATCTAAATGTTCAAATAAAACATAAGTACTGTACAATCATAATTCATGAAAACCTCAAATTTCAGCATTGATAACATTCAAATTATTTGCCCTTAAATTGGATCTATATAGTAATACAAATACTTTACACAAGATATATATATAAACCAAGAATAGTATTCGTATACTTAGCTGTATTATGATTTTGCAAACTAAGTACTATGAAAATATTTCTGCTGATAATTCAATATATTGAATTTTTGAACAGGTTTTCTCAACACGAACATTTGAAATTCCACAAGAAATCGAAGATCTGTACAAGAAGGCGCCAATCTGCCTAATAACCAACCTCAAAATATCGGCGCCAAAAACAGGGAAGATCCAAAAGGTAAGCCAATATCTTAATTACTCAAAACTAGACTAAGACACTATAGAAAACAATACAAAAATAGATTTAACAGTTTTGTTAAATTCAAGTAGCTTGTTTTAATACCATCTTTTTTTTACTTTAGAAAATAATTGACACTATTTATTCATAGGTTTCAATTTGAAATGGTTTATTGTAATATAAACTGTACTTCAAATCTACCTGAAAATTCATATTCAGGATGCCCTTCTAACGTTTTGCAGTTTCCAGCACTGCGTTTAATATTTAAATGACCAAGGAGTTTTCACTCCCGTTAGTGCCCAAGGGAGAATGATTATCCATAGGACTCCACACTAAAGAAACCACTTTCCTGATGAAAAATTTATACTACAAGTAAAATTTCACAAGACAAAAATTAGTAATAAAAAATGAAATTTATTAAGTTGTAAATTAAAGGCAAAACATTGGCCATGTTGTGTGTTTTCAAAACAAGACCAATAATTTCAAATATCTATTCCAGAAAAACAAATTACATATATTTAACAGAACTTGCAATTTTAAACATCCTGTATTTTGTATGGGTGTTGCAAAATACGTCATTTTCCCATAGTTTGTACAGTAACGGCTTTGCAATGTCCACAATGAAATTATTTTCAGCACATAAGGTTAGCTATTTTTATTGTTAGTAATAGTTTACTTACATGTATGCATATATCAACAAAAAATAGCTATAGTTCGATTTTTTAATATTCTCAGACGACCCTAAAGGGGGAGGTTCCATAGGACACTCGCCAATTAAATCATTAACGACTTGAACAATTTTAATTATTTAAATGTTTTTTATTTTTTGCATTTCACACAATAACAAAAATGTCAACACAAAAATCCCACGTGTAAAGCGGCCAATGCAAAAATATCTTTTTAAGGTCCATAGGAAACCCCTTCCCTGGTCATTTAAATGTTCACATTTGAGCAACTACACCCACCATACCAAGCAATATCTACTAAATAGTCAACATTAGGTCTCCTAAGCCAATGTTATTGTACATAGATCTTATTTTCTACCAAAATAACCAGCTACCCTCCACGTCAGATTTCCTTTAAGTCCGAAGGAAGCGACGGTTTAGACATTAACAACTCGGTCCTTGAACAAATACTAGTTATCAGAATCACGGAGTAATAGGCTCTCCAAAACAACCTGACCTGAATGTAGTATTTCGTACAAAAACAAAACTTTGAAATAAATGGCTTTACTAGACTTAAAATTAACTTCAACTAAACTATATCTTTTAAGTTTTTTCCAATCTCGTATCAATATAGGTAAAAGAACGCTCACAGTCGTCCAATAATTATTGGACTAGACAGATCCTAACAATAACGGACAATATCGAATCCGTGAATGTCAAGTTATGGAATATGCCCGAACTAGCAACAGACCAAGAAAATAAGACAGTAACAATCACCAACACTGAGGTGGACTTCTGGAAGGACCAAGCGTGTTTAAACTCCACAATAAACACTGAAATCAAGGCAAGATCATTTGAAACTCAATAAAAGTACTTGCAAAAAACATTAAAGGTGCCTGTTCTGATTTATGTGTATTATGTTCTCTACTTGATACAAAGATGCATTTTTGAGTAAGAATCAACTTGATTTTTAGTGTTTGATTAACTTATTAATACAAACAAACATGTTTCCATACGGTTTGCTATTGACATTAAAAAAAAAAGTTTTTCCGACCGGCCGACCCAACTCTAAAAAGTCATCTATGGACAATCAAACAATTTTTTTTGGCCTTACCTTCAAGAAAGGACTTAAATCCTACCTGTTCCAAATTTAATCTGGCTGCTTGTTTCAGTTTGCTATTTTGATTTTTTATTTCCATCTCGGTGCTGGGATCTATAAGAAATGGTGCCTTAGAAAAGCCATGTATGTATGTATTTCACCATCTTGATTTTTTCATGTACGTTATTTTTTTGCACTTTGATCTCGATGGAAAGGCGCTTTACAAATATTGTTATGTATATATGTATGTAGGTAAACTCCTGGTGAGTTGAAATGCTTGAAGTTCAATGATCTAGTTTACTTCCGCATTTTGCTGTGGGAAGTCAACATTTTGAAGTTTGAAGAAGTGTTATTTGTTTTGAAATGTTTTGCAGAAAATTTTTATGCAAGCCATTGAAATTGTAGAAGCCAGAGTCAAAGACTGGCTTGACTTTGATAAGTTCAGCACATGGGCTGCATACTTGCAGTTGAAAGTCATATTTAGGTAATTTAAATTTTAGTTTCATAATTCTCTCACATTTTGTAATTCTGTAATTTAATTGGTGTTAGATTTTTGCTTATAGTTCTTTGGCACACCACCTTAAAAATGGAGCTATATGCTTCAAGAGGTTCTCTTTACTCCCTTCATTTGGTCATTGGTATACATGCATGGTCAATGCCCTTGCGGGTTTCTTCTGGTTTTGTTGGCAAGAGTTTATGTGTTGCTCTTGTCCTCAATCCCGGTCAGCTTGCAGTGTGCCTGATTTTTATTTTGATGTGCTTTTTTGGTGCTTTAG
Source organism: Ophioderma brevispina (assembly GCA_023653785.1). Taxonomy (NCBI): domain Eukaryota; kingdom Metazoa; phylum Echinodermata; class Ophiuroidea; order Amphilepidida; family Ophiodermatidae; genus Ophioderma; species Ophioderma brevispina. Next base: position 15,957 of record JAMKCH010002834.1, on the reverse strand, counting down.
TCAGTTATGGTGTTATTAGCGTCCATTTGTTATTGAGGCAGAGGCGAGTTGAAGCAAGTGAAGTGTAGATTCATAGAAACTTCAATTGTGTTTCTTGTTATTTTTTTATTAGGAAAAGACACCATTTTGAAGTCATTTGGGAATGGCATGCCATGCTTTGGGTGTTTGACAGTAAGGCAAGCCAACCCATTTATACTCTTCTTTGCTTCCAAGATTTTGGCTATGTATTTTGGTTACAACTTAATTTGGCCATTAACCCTAACCCTGACATTGGGTTCTCCCAAGAGGAACTGAAGGAGTGAGGGAAGAGGGGAACACGAAAAGTCACAAATTCGGGTGGGATTCGAACCCAGGGCCCTTTGGGCCCCAGCCTCATGACCCGGGATAGCACGCTACGGCGGTGTCGCTGGCCCAGCCAGCGATTTCGTGCCCATATGAGTCTTGGATTGATGACGTCATCGCTACTTTCTGGACTTAGTGCATTTTTCTCAATTAACACAGTGAGCTTTGGTGAGATTTAGTTGTGCTAGGGTTAATCTATCTGGTGATTTGTGATTATGTTAAGGTATGGACATTCACTGTATTTTGTGAATTCTAGTTATGGTTCAATATTGTTAGTTAGTTAGTAAAACCAAAGTTTTAAATCCGGTTTTGTCCCCGCTAACGGGGGTGGCCGGATACACCTCACACTCAGCAATACTGCTGTGTGAGGATTTATTGGAGCAATAGATAATTGACCGGATGCCCTTCCTGAGATAATTGTTTGCTTAAATTTTAGTTTTGTATGGGTGTCCTTCCCTTTGTAGATAGGGCCCCACCTTGATGCTGTTTAATATTTTGTGCTAAATTTGCATTATTGAGGGGATGGTAGGTTAGTTATGAAGATAGAACACTGCTCAATTTCTGCATTAATGTTTGGTTTGAGATGAAGATGTTTTGCTGAATTTTCACACTTGCTTCAGGGGTCCTTAGCTACATTGTATAAGGTAGTAAAGGAGCTAGGTTGTAACTGTCTGTAGGTTAAGTAGTTTGTAGCTTAGTTTTAGATTAGAATGCTTTTGCATCCAAGATGGGAATGTTTTGTCATTTTTGGTCACAAGTTTTATTCAAAAAGTGATGTCAACATTGTCTTTGTTTTGTGCCAGTGAAATATTACTGTCTTCTGCATGTGAATTTTAAAACATGTAAATATAATTATTGCAATAAAATTTCTGCCATGATTGTGCAATTTATAGAAAGGATAGAACTGATTCACTGAATTAAATATATAACATTATATTTGGTATTATAGATTTCAATTAGCTTGTGTGTTAGTAAAGTCCTTTTATGAACTGCTTGGTCTATGCTACCCCTGTCTGGGAAATGTAATAACACTGTCCTATGTTATCCTTTTGACCTTAATTCTAAACTCCTGGTCTGTGACATATTTTTGGAGGAAGCAGTGGGATTCTTTTATTTGAGTTATGTAAGGCATCCACCAGTGGATCTTCTGCGACCCCTACGCAAAACGTCCACTAGTGGAATAACTGCGCACGGTGGTCGCAGAAAATCCACAGTCGGAGTATCAGCGCACAATCGGAGTATCAGCGCACGACGGTGTAATTTTTTATACAGTAGAATCCAACAGCGGATCACCGTGCGCTAAAACATCCGTTCCCTATAAGCGACAGTGGAGTATTTCCGCGCACGGTCTCAGAGAATCCACCGGTGGATTACCTGCGCACGCGTGCACTAAACACCCGTTCCCTATAAGCGACGGTGGAGATTTCCGCGCACAAACACAGGAAATCCACCGGTGGATTACCTGCGCACGTGTGCGCTAAAACACCCGTTCCCTATAAGCGACGGTGGAGTATTTCCGCGCACAGACGCAGGGAATCCACCGGATTACCTGTGCACGAGTGCGCTAAAATACCCGTTCCCTATAAGCGACGGTGGAGTATTTCCGAGCACGGACGAAGGGAATCCACCGGAGGGTTACCTGCGCACGAGTGCGCTGAAACCCCCGTTCCTTATAAGCGACGGTGGAGTATTTCCGCGCACGCACGCAGGAAATCCACCGGTGGATTACCGGCGCACGCGTGCACTAAAACATCCGTTCCTTATAAGCGACGGTGGAGTATTTCCGCGCACGGACGCAGGGAATCCACCGGTGGATTACCGGCGCACGCGTGCGTTAAAAATACGTTCCTTATAAGTGACGGTGGAGTATTTATTTAGGCCCTACTTGTTTAGGCCTATTTATTTATAGGCCCTATTTTTCTTACTAAACCAACATTTTCACCATTGCTTTGTGCGAATCGAATCGTCCTCTCAAAGTGTAAGCCTAAAGTATAAGTGTAAGAGGCAAATTAAACCCCGGAATTAACCTAATGAAACAGAACAATTCAGAAAGAAAATACACAACTCCTCAAGCTATTCGGCAGACAGGGGGCGCTCCATGAAGCTCATTAATTGTCATCGCCCAAAACACGTGGATATTTACTCACAATTGATCATCAGAAAAGTATGTCATTTTTATCAATTCTCTTTATTATGCTTCAACATTTAATTTCGATCCATAGTCAATCGGACGTAGATTTCTTTTGACATATTGGTTGTAAATTTGAACAATATTTGTGAGATAGAATGGAAAAAATATTAAAAATAACTTGAATCCCGGCTTGAATGTCAACAGGGAACCTGCAAGTTATCGGAATTCGGAAGCTCATCACCATGTGTTCCTGTTTCTAATTAATCTCACTTTTATCTTTATATGGTCCTTAAAAATTGCAAGTATTACAGAAAAGGAAAATATGAAATAAATAAGGTTTGAAGAGAAAGAAAAGTAATTTATTTTTTAAAAATGATTTAGCAGCTAAGATTTTAGTACTATAATTTTCGACATAATAAAAAAAAAAAACCCTCGATAGCTCAGTTAGATGCTTGAGTGTGGCGAATATGTTAAATAAAAATGTTTGAGAGTGCATTTCGTGATTCCAGCACCGTCTATTTTATTCATTGTTCACTAGATATAATTGAGAAAAGCTTATTCACAAAGTTTGAGTTGAATCCCGATCTTGCGGTTTTGTGTTCTGGGCAATTGCTGTTTCCACCCATGCTCTCCCATAGGCCACCTGTTACAAAATTTTTGATTTCATTAGCAGATGCAACCGAAATTTGCACGAAAGATTTGGTACACCATGGATTAACTAAGGCTAATGGTTTTAGAGATGATTAAAAATCTCAACTTTTTTTAGGTAAAGGTCAGGGGAACGGGTTGTGGATCACGAAAGGCGGCCCCTTTAAATATTTTTTTTTAAATGGTGGAACGTCAAATTTACTTGAAATAAACCTGGAACTGGAAACTGCTGAAAAATTAAATGAACCAGCAATTTTATATAGACTGCATGGTTGATATACTTGAAATTTCACATCGTTGATACTGAGAAGAGTGAGGGATGAAACATTCTTCTTTCCAACAACAAATCAAGTCCATCTTCAGTCAACGAGGGCAGTGAACTTTGGAATGTACCAACTAAGTTTGATAGTTGTTTATGAACTGTTTGAACTAATTTTTTTGACAAAACGTTCAGTAATCCCATGCTTTTTTGTTGATCGCTTTGCTTAGTACCGCCGGATTTCATCCCATAATGCCTTATGCTATACTGCTGATTATTTTCTTCTGAAAATTACTTTGTTATAAAATATTCCCGCTGTTGTACACTGTTTACAGCCATAAATTATACCTGTATGGGGTCGTCAAGCTTTCAGATCAGTGTAATCTACAGACTGGTTTTGGGCTGCGTGTTTTTTAGTAATGCACATTTGCTACTTTGGAATCAATCTCTATTTGAACTGTGGGCATTTTTGGTCTTAACCTAGCATGGTCGAAATATACCTGTTTTACTTTCATGTTGCAGAATGTGTCATTTAATTGTAGCTGGTCTACAACACGGGTTTCCTTGGATGGACTTGGCAGTTTTATTTATTCCCCAAACACTACACCGGTGGAAATATTCTTTGCAAGCCTGTCTGTTTAACAGAACTTAGCTTCATTCAATTTCAACAATTCTTCTTTGAGCAAACCTGAGGGCACAGCTCTGCCAAATTCTATGTTACTCCTACCAACACACACAGCAGAGTTTGATGATATATTGGCATACTAGTAGTCCTTAGAATTTAAAAAAAAAATTATTACCAACATACGCTTTGCGCAACTGCTGAACAAATAACCTAGTTGAGTAACGCCAATGCTTATAACGCCATTGTAAAAACGTCATTGGTTGATTACTCTAACGCCTCGGAGTTTATAGCACTCCACGCCAACGCATTTAGTGTTGTCCTTTTCAAATTCAGCCATTTTGAAAGTGAAGTTCGACTTTCATTGTTCAGGAGGGTGCTATTACCATTTTCAAGTTCCTTGAGAATATAGAGGTGCTTACTAGTATAAATAAACTTTTCCGTGTTTTACTTTTCATAATTATTGCCAGCATTTTGTTCAAACAATAATTGTTTTCTTTCATGCCTTTTTTACATATCAAGGGGTGACAAACAGAAGGACGTAACCAGCACTGAATAAATTTAAAGAATTTTCTTTAATTCTGTCGCGTTCATAATTCAAATTGTTCTTTGTTTTTATACTAATTTATATAATTTGCTTACAGTCCATGAGCTTTATGAGATGTTTACATTTTTTAGTAATGAATAGATTTGCTTAGTAAAAAATATTACACATCACATTTCTCCAAGCAGATTTCAAGCCATTAAAGAAATTCTTTAGTTTCTTTCAGTGCTGAGTTTACGTCCTTCGTTGTGTCAACCCTCGATCTGTGTATTAAACTTTTGGAATAGTGGCACATGACTATCAGATGGTGCATTCATTTAAAGTAACATGGTAAACAAAATAAGTCAACAAAAAGAATGCAACAATTGTGCAGGAAACAAAACAACTGATAATTTAAATGAGCCCTTATTGAAGAAAAGAAACAGGACTGACTTTAAATCATCGGATCGATCATGACATTTTAGCCCAAGTTTTCCGAGTAATTGCCAGACAAGCAAAGTGCGTGGAGTGTTTGTGCGCATGCGTTGTGGGTCTTGTATTGACTACTTCCGAGAGGACCTATCACAAAAGAAAATATTTGAACACACGGTCTATGTGAAGGTGTAACAAAAGTATTTGTAGTTAACCAATGCAGGGTATTCCATTTTTTATTAACATAAGCAGTTCTTTGAGTCCTCATAGTGGCGAGTAGATATGTGATGAATTGTGCACTTGGTGATAAAAGCATGAAAGTGGCCACAGTTGGGATGTTCTAAAAAGGATTTTGGCTATAGGGGCCATCGCAGATTTTTCGTGTAACAAAACAATGGCCGGCCATTTCCAAAAATGGCTGCATTTCTGTATTTTAGCTCTTTTGATGACTCGCTAAAGGTGTTTTGTTTGTTTTGTTTTGGGCTACCAAACATGATTTGTAGTACCACAGAAACAATGATAAATAGGAAATGTATTTATATAACTATTCTGTTACAGAAATGGTGGCCATTTCAAAATGCATTTTTTTTCCAAAATGGCTGACAATTCACGAATTTTACAATTTTCATCATGAATAGAAAATGTTGTTCTTACCAAAGCATATTTTTATCACGCAGCAATACTAAAATAAAACTGGTTAACAGGCAATCATACCAATTTGTTTGATGTTACTAAGTGCAGACATTTATGGTACACAGCAATGCAAAAATACACTGTAAAATAGCCAATCACTACAAGTGCAGAAATTTTTAAAATAGTCACCATTGGCCTTGTTTTATCTCTGCTTTGCAGACTGAATAAACTCAAAACAGATGTAAGAATGGCTTTGTAGTTTGTTTGATTAACAAAAGAATGTGTGAACATTTCCAAAATGGAAGGAGGCTTTTATGTTATGGATGGTCCGAATGCTTCGAGCCATACACTATTTCTCAAGTACCGGTCGACATGGCTCCACCATTACAACAATGACAAGGCAATTCTCTTAACCAGTGTTTTACATAAATCTATGCACTGAGTTCCTTTGTTGTGTGTCCGATCTTATCCATATTTTATTTAAATTATGGTGCCATTTTCAGGTTGATAATTGCGGGAATAGATTGCTAATGCCAACAGCATTGATTATTTGTTGAAAAGCACCAATGATGTGATATTATATATGCTGATTTCTGTACCGTAAACCCAAAGAAAAATCATAATTCTTCAAATAAGGGTAGTTACCAAAATCTGCTAACTCAGGTGCATGCACACTTTTTTGGTGTAATCAATCATGGCTACCTAGTGGTGCAAAGTCATCATTGACTGTTCAATGGTAACTCTTTTAAGATGACATAGCAATCTTCTAATTTTGGCCGTAAAGGTCTACAGCAAACAAGATTATTAAGCATGAATATCAGGTATCTTAATAAAATTGATTATCCTTCATTGTTTGTACTCTTCTTACTACATGTTTTGTGACAACAATATACAAAGACACAATAAAGACTCAAACAGCAGTTTCAATCAATGTATATTCTGCTATTTTAATTGTCCATCTCGGTTAGCCATGGGTTTGGCTTGTAGCATAGCCACGAGCGATTCTGAAACGTGGCTATCTCTTCGGTGTAGGTTAGGTCAGGGGGCCAATTAAAGATGCTCCTTGTGCACTAAAGGGAAAGAGTAAGCTATTAAAGGGAGGAGTGGGTTGGGGGGACCTTTATGAGCTGGTGGTTGAGGTGGGCTTGGGGTTGATGTGTAGGGTCCCGGTGGGTGGCCAACTCAGGGATGAGAACCGTGATCTCATGAGAGAAGAGCCTGTTCTTTTATGGAAAGTCATGAAAAGCTCTTTAAATCATTTCAAGTCAATGTTTTTCAATTTCCCGTTTGTTGTGGTGTCCATTCAAAAGCATATAAAAGCACAAGAATAAATTCATTCCCTAAACGTGCATCGCGCGAGCAGTTCGGTTGAAACAATATCAGTATCTCAATGTCACGGTCCAAATCCATCTCAAATTTTTTCATTCAGTTTCAGGTTGCAATGAGGTGAAACTTGGGGGGGTTTGTGTGGGGGTTGGGGTTTGTTAAACATGCAAGTTTCATCATGGTTGTGAAGGTCCTTCACACCATGGTGCAGTAATAAAACCATGCGATATACAAGAGTTGCAAAGTCACATTCATGGGATTACACACAATTAAGTCACCCCACGCTCAAACATGCAAGAAATATCTGGCAAATAGTGGAGTGGGTGTGGAGGGTGTGGGGTGGGGTGGCTGTGGAGGGGCGCTGGGCGTGTGGCGTCGGGGGGGGGGGAGTTGAATTTGGCCACAGGAGCACAGGGAAATACGAAAGGCATCAAGCTAAGGAAGGGGTCACTTTCCGAATTTGCACAATTATTTTAATTAAAGGAACAATAGTAATTTATCTGCTAAAGAAACATACTAATTAATGATTTGCATATTAAGAATGAATCCCTTGCATATATAAGTAGGAATCCTTGCATACCCATCATGATTGCACCAAATATTCGGCACATGTTTAAACACGGGAAAGCGTATCTCCTGCATTGGCATTTTCTGCTCCCTTGCGGTACTCAACCACATAATGGTATTGGGCTGCAAGCGCCCAAAACTCCAGTGAGTTAGGCCTTGCATTCGTGTCCTTCATTTTCTCCCAACTTTCAGAGCCTTTTTGTCAGTTTGAATGAGAAGCCCTACCAAGTAAGTAATGCGCCACTCTTGATGCCCATCGGATGGCGAGGCACTCTTTCTCATTGTGGAGAGAAATTTGAATTTCCACGGTGCACAGCCTTCCTACTCAGTAGGAAGATCGGATGCTCCTGACCATCATCATCTTTCTGACATAAAACACTCCAACCCTAATTGGAGGCATCTGTTCTGAATTATGAAGTCTTTGTGAAGTCTGGCCTGTTAGACTGGTTCTTGTCAGTGCCTGTTTGAGCTTCTTGGAAGGCCTCTTGACATGATGAAGTCCACTTGACGGCATTGGGTGCAGTCCTTCTTCGTAAGATCCATCCAATGTGCGTGATCATTGCGTAGTTGGTACGAACCTTCTATAATAAGCCAGTCAATCCCAAGAAACTAACGCACCCTCCTTCTTGGTGGTTGGGTTGAGGGTAATTTTCAACTGAACTCCGTTTGGTCAGGATCTGGTCTGACTTTTCCCACCCTCCTACTCTGTGACCCAGTAGGTTGACCTCACACAAAAAAAGCCAAACATATACACTTCTTGGGCTTGGCGTGAGTCCGGCTTGCCAATCTTAGACACACCTCGTCGACTGTTGATTGGAATCTTTCCCAGGACCGAGATAGATATTGATGTCATCTACATATTCTTCTTGCATACCCGGATCAGTCTTTCAAAATAGCATCAACCAACCTCTGAAATGTGGCTTGCTGTTCTTCATGCAAAAGGCATAACCTTGTACTGAAAAAGGCCAAATGGCGTGCAAAAGGCTGACTTCTCCTTTGCATCTTCACTAAGGGGCACCTTGGTAATATCCTCTAGTCAGATCTATGGTCGAAATGTAAAGCTCACCAAGGTCATCTAGAATGTCCTCCACCCGTGGGTTCGGATAGGGGTCAAACACGGTCATTTGGTTCAAACGACGAAAATCTGTGCACATACGGTGCTCTGATCCTCTTTGTAATGATACAACTATCGGTGAAGCATAAGGCTTCTAGCCTTTCTAATCAGTCCCATACTCAAAAGCTTGTCAAGTTCCTCTTTAACCCTTGTCTTCTTGGTCATGTGGTAGTCTGTATGGTTTCTGTCGAACTGTGTATCACTCGTCACTTTAACAGTGTGTTGTATCATGCTAGTGCACACCAGGGAGATCAGAAAATCCATTATATGCTCTGAAGAAGTTTCATACCCTCTTCACGTTTGCTATCATCAAGCTCAGATGGGATGGTGACGTCTTAGATCTGCGTTTGCCGCAAGACAGGCTAATGGGATTTCGCTTCATCACATAGTGCCTGGGGCCTTGTGGTTCTTCCGGTTACTGAACCTGAACATCTGCTTCACGCTGTCCGGGCTGAATATGGACTAAGAAGATTGACATGGAGGATCTGCTTCCTTTTATGTTTGCCCATGTTTGAGGTCTGTAATGTGGTGGGAGACACCTGGACTAAGATGCGATAAGTCCCTGCCAAGACTTCTTGTTTTTGGTGGATGGCAGGAGAACCAGAACTAGTTGTCCTTTTGAGATGTTCTCTCTTTAGCCTTTTCGTCATACTGGGCCTTCATCTTGTTTCTGAGCTTTGGACCTTCTCTGAACCACGTCCAACCATCTTTGATAGTTTCTCACGCATGTCCATGACATACTTTGAAATGACGTTTTTCCCAGCGGACGTGGGACCATGTCCACTCTTCCGTCAGAACATCAAGGGGACCTCGGACAGGTCTACCATATAGGAAGCTCGAAGGTGAGAATCCTGTGCTCTTCTGAGGCACCTCTCTGTATGCGAAAGAAGCATATAGGGGATGTACTGATCCCAGACATCAAGCTTCTCTGCGATTGAGCCTTCAGCATGGCCTTTAGTGTTGCATTGAAGCGCTCGACGAGGCCATTTGTCTCAGGGTGGTATGGACTACTTCGAATTCCGTTTGACGCCTCCCCTAGCACAACCTCCTCCTCAAGTTACATGAAGTTTTTGTTCCTTGGTCTGAAAGGATCTCCTTTGAATTCCAACTCTGGAGAAGAGCTGGACTAGCTCTTTTGCTATGGTATTACAGTCACATCGGCTAAGGGGATAGCTTCTGGAAACCTGGTTTCGTAGTCGACTAGGACCAAAATGAACCCTTTCTACTTGTGGATCATAGGCCAGGGTCCTCCAATCTCCATCGCTATGCGCTCAAAAGGAACACCAATAATAGGCATAGGCTGCAATGGGGCCTTAGGCTGCACGGGCCTACTTACTTGTTCCTTTGCAATTGTGCAGGATTTTACAATAATAGTGCCCACTTCCCTCTTCCCCAAAACACTCCAGGCCAGTAGAAAAATGAGAGGATCCTGTCCTTTGTCTTTTCCACTCCTAGATTCCACCATTGGAGATCATGGCTATGGAGAGTATTAGTTTCCTATACTTGGTTGGAACAACCACCTGCTTGCTCTCTCGTGGAGGATTCTCTTGGCCTTCCCCTGTTCTGTGAAGAAGTCATTCTCTCGAGAATAAACAACAAGGTTGTGCTTATCACATCGGGGGGAGGGATTGTCCTTATCCTAATTCCTGCAAGTGATGGATCTTCCCTCTGAGCCTTCTTGAGTTCCTGTGGGTTATTCCATCCACTTCTGGTCATCTATCACTTGTCTTCTTTGTTGCCAGGTAGAGTCAGGACTTTAGAGTGCTGATAGCTGTTTTACTATCTTAGCTTGCATTGATATGTTAAAAATAGAGATGGACCCTACCAGTTTGCTTACTCATGTACATATAACTCACCTGTGACTTAAATTTTAGCCAAATCATGTCAGTGGTCACTGGTTCCAATCTTCCGTTCCAGCTTCAGTTTGAAGCGTATAATTCTTACCTCATAAGCGTGATGATATAAGCAATATAACAATCTAAGTAGCCTAAAAAATACCAGAATACCATCCGTTCAGATGAAATCAACGAATCCGCATTTCATTGCTCTGATGGAATTCGGATCATCTCGCATTCCATCAGCTCTGAGATAACAGCATGTTAAAATGCCAGGATGATTTGATGAAAAAAAAAAATGAAATCGAATTGTTCTAATTCATATCTCCTTGCTTGGAAACACATCAAATCAACATACAGTACACAGCCGCTAAAACACTATTAGAGTGGTGCCACAAAAAGTTCACTCCAAGTTCAAACAAGTGTATGTTATCATGATACACAGCCGCTATCGGTATAGCTTGTCGTGTGTACATATTACACAGCAGTTTCAAGTTCATGAAAACTTCTGCTTATTCGATGATCTTGTCGATCCCACCGCTGCCCAAATGTGTATCTCTTACAACAATAAACAAAATACCACAAAAAAATACATTCTTTTTTTTTTTTTTTTTTTTTTTTTTTTTTTTTTTTTTTTTTTTTTTTTTTTGTTTTTTTTTTTTTTTATTTTTTTTTTTTTTTTTTTTTTTTTTTTTTTTTCGACAACATATACAAAGAACAATAAAGACTCAAACAGCAGTCTCAATCAAATTATATTTCTGACTATTTATTGTCCATCTGGTTAGCCATGGTTTTGGCTTGTAGCATAGCACGAGCGATTCTGGAAACGTGGCTATTCCTTAGGGTAGGGTAGGTCAGGGGCCAAGTTAAAGAGGCTCCTTGTGCACTAAAGTGAAAGGGTAAGCTATTAAAGGGACATGGGGGGGACTTTATGACATTCATGTTCGTTCTGTCTGAGTATATAACAATATCTTCATAAGTTTGTGCTATGTTCATATTATTAATAATAATAACAATCTTTTGGGATTTATTAAAAGTGCCTAATGTAGAGGCTTCTATAGAACAAGTCCATAGTAAAAGGAGTAATATATCATTATCAATGATCAAACGACAAGTACAAATTCACTTATAAACTTTCTATGGGCAAACAACTATGATATACCTCAGTTACCAAATATTAGAAATAACTTAGGAATAATTTATTTAAGTCGACATTTCAAACATATACTGTGATCAATAGATTAGAGAGAAGAAAACCATTGTCTTCCATACTAAGAACATATGGGGATCATCTGAATCATAAGGGGCTGTGGGGGGAGGTCTGTGTGTATGTATCCGGCGGCGGACCAAAGTGAAATGGTGCAATCTTTTCTGCATGGATTCAGATGCCTCAACCCTACCCTATCTGGTGAAACAAATATAATAGACAGCCGGAGTTGAGGAAGATAAAGGGATAGGAAAGACAAAAGAAAAAAAGTTCCAAAATATTCAGTATTAATGAGTCTGTTAAAGAAGCAAGCGTGGTAGACATGTTAGTTTTGACAACAGATTTTAAGGACAAACGAGCAGCTGCATTTTGAACTCACTGAAACTTGGTCACTTCTCTTTATGGGAGAAGGGCAAGGAGTTCAGGATCAGCCTTGATGTAACAACGTCATGGCAATCAATGTGCATTTTTCATCAAGGTACTGTCAAAATACCAAATTTTCCTTATACAGTGCCAGGCAGCCTTGCATAAGTTGTTAACAGATTGTTCTTTCCTTATGCTGAGTCTAAGATGGCAACCAAAGGTTCCGTACTTCAGCTTGCAGATGGAAAAATGCAATAAGCCATGATGGATGGATGAGAGGTTACTAGGATATGTAAAGAATGGGAACGAAAGCACAACATTCTCTGCCGTCTTGTAATAAATATCAGCTTGTGGGATTTACATCAGGATCTGATGGACTGCAATGCATGACTCAATCTTATGTTATGGCTGAATCACTATCCCAATGGTTGAAAGACAGCGCTGTCCCTAGGTGTAAACGACGGATTGAACACCAGGGCAGTAATGGATATCCTGAAGTGGGGCAGAGAACAAGATGAAGTCAATAAATCCAGTAACAGACCCTGTTGAACTCCACAATCTAACCCACCGCACATGGATCTGATGAAGCAAATTTGATCGATCTATATAGATTGAGTTCGGTTCATCTAGGTAGGAAAAGAACCAGCTTAAAATGTCTTTTCAGTTATTTCCATAAGCCCTTCATGGGGGTTAGATCTGTTTTCTGGTCATGTAAAAAGTGGACTGAAGTCTAATAACACTAACACCGCCTCTTTTTTTGTCAATACCAATCAGATGTCATTCTGGGCCTTTAACAATGCAGTCTCTGCACTGTGAAATTGGCGGTATGCTGACTGCAAAAATCGGAACATGCAGATTCATTGTTCAAGATAAGTCTACACCTGATTTAATTATTCTTTCATTAACTTTCCAATACATGCTATAGGGTAGGGCGAATATTTAAGAGGATGGTGGTGTCCGAGCTGGATTTCGTCAGCTGCTGGGTCACAGATGAAATGCATGCTTTAGAGCTTGGGGAAATACCTTCGATCCGCGCAGGGAAAAGTTTTTAACTGGTACAAATCATCTAGACATAGTGTTAAGAGACTGCAGTAGTAGTATCATAGTAGACTGTTACGCCTCTTGATCTTTTTTTTGTGGAAAAATTTTTTCAAAAATTGTTGCAAGATCTTTTTGGACATTCATGGGTAAATAGTGTATGTTTCACTCTATAAGTTAAATTGCTGACTACATGTAAAAGGTCAGTTGGTTACATGTAAGTAATCTGTTTGCGAGGATACTCCGTCTTGGCTTTAGTGATAAGAGAGTTGTATTTAAAATACTGAGCCTTGTAAGCTTCCTTGCATACTGTGAGCCCAGCTGTGATACTCTGCCTCCAGGAGGGTTTTCCTTGCTTTCATTAAAGGCATTGATGTACCAAGGAGCAAAGGGTATGGAGACCTAGAGTTTGACTGACGAGTGGAGCATTTTCATCAAGGGTCTTAGATAATGTGTTGTTATATTCATTAACACGAGAGAATCGCAGTTAGCATCTAAAAGTAAACACAAAAGTGTCACATCAATCACAGCAGATCTTTGATGTTGCAAATTATTCAAGTCTGCATACAGGCTTCACTGAAGAGCTGCTTTCAAGCACTTTTCCTGTCATCTGCAACCCTCTTTGCAACCACAAATTGGAAGTTCTTGGCAACCTTTCCCAACTAACTTCTGGAAGGGTTGTCCAGATGGTTTCCCAATACTCTTTTCTTTCTAGTCCCATCCTCATTCACTTGGACATGTAAGCTCCGGAGATGCAATCATCATTTGAGCCAAGGTAACTGACTTGATAGGTTGGCTGGTGGCTCTCTTGATAGGTTCAGTGAGGCTGCCTTCTTTGGAGGAAGAGCACATGATGCAAAGGGCCGAGTTATTTAATTTTTTTTGTACAGCATGGACTAGTAAACCTCTGCTAAATGCCATATTTGACCTGTAACCTTAAGACTGTTGTAGACAGAATGTTACCTTCAAGTTGGATCAACATGATCACATTCAGTTGAAAAAATGCTTTTAATAATGAAGTCTGGGCAAGCACTTGGTATGGTTTGCTTTGTTTCTGTGCATTACAAAATACTTCTTCATTCAACATAGCAAGGGTGAGGAACATTATCTCTCCCCGGAAACCGATGCATACAATCAGGGTAGCCTTTTGGTTGTAAGTGAAAACCACTGTTATATCAAATAACCCTCATATTGTCTTTTAATTAAAACCTATTCTTAAGCACAGCCGGTTTGAAGATTTGACTCTATAACCAAATGTACGGTTTACACTAGAAAAGAGGTATTACTGGCGGCCATCTTGAAAAATGGCCACCACTGTTGTCAATGCAACCAATTTGAAATGCTCAAATAAAAACTTGTTTTCCCTTTATTGATTGTATGAAAAAAGACATTATACATATTTATTTCATGCAATTATGTAAAATATCTGTTAATGGCGGCCATTTTGGAAAATGGCCTTCATTACTGCCATGGGATAAACCTGTAATGGCCATTTGATCTAAGTCCTTTTTTAAAACATCCAATGTGCATCAACTCCATGCTGAATGTCTAAAAGCACTGTATTTATCAACACCCCCCTATCAATCTCAAATCTATAGGATAAATAGCACTTCATGGCAGCCATTTGTAAAAAATTTTCCCCGCCATTTTAATCAGAGGACAAATCTTCGATCCCCTATAGCTAAAGTCTTTCTTAGGACATGCTCTAGATATGTGCCAATGTTCATCTTTTATCACCAAGTTCACAATTCCCCCAAAATATTGCACATATCTACTCTACTATCACAGTATATCCCCTACAAAAATGTGTGTTTCACAAGGGTGGATGGAAAACCTGTAGATACGTATGTGCACATTTCAAGATGGGCGTGGTTTCAAAATCATGTTTATTGGTTTGAAGAGCTGATATTAATGTTGATAGGGTCAGGTACTCTCTTCACTTTCAGTGAATAACCACTGATAACTGAATGCACTGAAGTGACAGTGCTGAATGAGTGAGACGTGTGTTGCCAACATGATCCCCACTAGAGGGAAAAGATTCATTCATAATACGATGAGTTGATATGAGATATAATTTTTTTTTTTTCACATTCATTTAAATATTCATTCCAAAAGCTACATACCTTATGTGTCTTCTGCATGCATGCTGCTACAGAAGCATGGAATCTGAATGAAAGATTTGAAACAGGCTGATTATCAGACTATATACATTGTGTAAGAATATATTGTTTGAATTTCTTAGATAGTGTTATCTTTGTTCTTGACTGACAGGTCAAGTAACGGACATCATTATAAAGGACCTACTGCTACCATCTTGGTTAACTAGGAGATTCAGGCAACTCACAAAAGGGACAGTGTCATACTTAGTAACTTATTGTAGTGGCTTGTAATACAATTTCATAAACCAAACAATCAACCTGTCTAAAAACGTCATCAATCTCATTAATATTTTTAATATTACTCGCACATGAGTGCAAGAATTTCACAAAAATGCGATATTGACATCACTATGCTCCTGGATCATGCATTGTGGCAATCGTCCAAGCAGCAACCTATTCTTTTTGGGTGCCTACCACAATAGCAATATCATTTATTCTGTAATGTTATCAAGGATTGAAAATCTGGCACACCAGTCCTCACTGGTCTTGTGATTAGGGAGCTGACCTTATGATACATTGTCTGGGGTTTCGAATCTCACTCCTGCTTCTTTTAAAATATCTAAAATTTCATTTAGAAGGAACAATGCCAAGTCCAAAAAACCAGAAAACCAATAAGCTGCTGCTTTAAAGGTTGGGTAAACCTGCTCCTGGAGCATGGTTTGGTGGTCTAAAACTACTATGTGCTACTATGATGCAAAGTCTTTGGTCAGTGCTCTTGAAATGATTCTTTCACTGACGAGTCGCCTGAAGAACCTTTC
>JAMKCH010002833.1:0-34917 GCA_023653785.1 Ophioderma brevispina | reverse complement strand
TGGAGATTGTTCATAAAATCAAAATGAAACATTTCCTGGGCCTAACATTTCACTGAGGTATGAGAAAATAAAAACTTTCCTCCATTTTGTGGGAGTAAAATGAAGGGACTGGGACGAGGTTGTCAATCGGGTCACCCACCTTAAATTATAGCCTATGTAATGCTTATAGAAAATTTTGAAATGAAAAGATAATTAAAAATAAGTTAGACCATCTGTTTATCATAAAAGTCATAAATAGCTGCTTGTATCGCTTACCTAGAATTTTTAACAAATAGTTAAAAAGGGGAAAAACAGCAAATTAGAACATGTTATTATGTGAATAGACACTGTCTTTTATATAAAATCATATCTGATTGTATTTCTCAGCAATTTTTTTTGGTAAAATGTAAAGAAATGAACACAAAATATTAAATTAGATCACCTTCAAATGAATAGAGACACCACGTCTACCATAAAATGCATAAAATTGCAGCTACATGTATCTCTTGTCGAGGATTAAAAGAAAAAAAGATAGTTAAAATATATTTTGGATACAGCTGGCTAATGGAAATGGTAATCATTGACTGACGCCTAGGGAATCGTAAAATGGCAGCTTGTAATTTAGTGCACCATTGATCAGCTTAAAATTGCATTTGTTATTGAAATCAGATTGGTATTTTTGTATACCGTGGTGTTAATACCGTGTCTAACTGGTATCAATTTTGGGCATGTTTTTATCTTTTTATGATGAAATTATTTTTTCACTTAGAATTTGCGACTGATAAATGCCAAAAGTTGCTTAGTTGTGATGTTTTAGTGTAGTGAATGTAATTAAGAAAATATTTCAATTGTTTTTTTTTAAAAAACACCAAATTAAAAGAAGACATTATTTGTCAGCAGGAGCAGCAGTTTTAATTGCAGTACCTGAAGTTAATAACAGGAGATGGGGGATATAAAATAACATGTATGATACTCAACCTAATAAAAGCACTTAAAGGTGCATGTTCCGATCGTCTTTGGGACTTCCCCTGATTTACCCAGAAGTAGTATTGATTTTGATATCAGATGAAAGGTCGTATTTTTCTCATTGTCGTCCTGAAATTTAAGCCCTCAAATCCATTTCATTCCCAAGATATAAACAAAAAACCGCCGTTTTAGTGGTTAACCATAAATATTAGCACAGTATTGAATAGGGCTTTGCAACATGCATTATTGCGTCTACCATCAAAACCGCAAGTTTGTTTCCCACAGTACTTGACAGGGTGCAAGTGCCAGGCTCTCATATCAAGTAGAGAACACAATACACATAAATTGGAACAAGCACCTTTAAGCAGCACTGGCACATTTTCACAAAATACGAAATTTCTTCAATTGGCTTTCAAATGATAGTCTAGGCCATTGGAGGAATACAGATATATTTTACACATGAAATAACATACCACAAAACAGATAGAGTTATTAATAAGAGGCTATAGACATCCAAGTAATTTGTAGGCTAACTTTTGGGTTAGCTGTAGCTTTATTCAACGAATGTGACTATCACATGAATATCATAGACTCGTACACATATTAAAACCACAAAGGTCACAGACTGGTCAAACAGGGTGGATGCAGTGGGAATTGACTTTGGCATGTATTTTCTTGTGTTTAACACTTTTTCCATTGTCTGCTGAATAAAATCACGCTGGAGTGATTTCATTATAAAATTGTTATTTCATGGTCAGTCAGGGGTCAATAGGGTCATTATATCTTGTGCATGTGGTATACACTTTTGGTAAATTTAAAATTCTGTCGAGCATTTTTTAGTGCAGAGTAGTGATGGATCAAGTTCATATTCTGATATGCTTAATACATTTAGACAAGAGTCTTGTGTGGGGTCATGATAAGAGGTCAAAGATTTCATTCAGGGGTAACTTAGGGTCTTTGACCAATAATCAGATGCCCTTTGGGAACGCTGTCTATTGTTTTAAAAGGTGCATTTTCATGATCCTAGCACATTATTTGTGCTTAGATTCCTTATATCCTCAAGAAAAGGTTATTCCAAATTCAGTTGATCTGATAGCCGTTTTGATATTATGAGCGGAATCAGTTGAATCGCACTGCCCCATAGGCCAGCTGGTGTATTTTCTGTCCGTTGTATTACAAAATTACGATTTTTCCAGGGTACATCAAATGCACGTAAAGTGTAGGCACACATACTATATTAGGCTAACGGTTGCAGAGATAAAAATCTCAATGTCTTTGAGGTAAATCAGGGGGACAGGCTTGTGGCTCATGTGAAATGCCCCTTTAAATTTTCTAAATTAGCAAATCATGATAGTGCCTTAACTAAGTGTTTTCCTTCATTAAAGAAAACCCCCTTAAGTATTAATTTACACAAGGTGTAAGTGTGCTTTGAGAATATGGGCCCAAGATCCCAAATCCATGAGTGAATGCATTTAACAGCGTTAAGATACTGGCATTCATACCATTTCAAAAATCATCAAATACAACATTAAACTTCAAATTTTACAGACAATAACTAATCAATACAATACTTTAGCATTTCATGATACACAACATAGCACTTCAAGAGAACACTGTGATTATGATTACCATTCTAGGAACACCTCATACAGAATAAATACTGCATTTGCCCACTCAGATGTATTCAGCCAGGAAGAAAACAAAAGTTTCTTTAACAAGTGAGGGCAGTTTAGTATTCATTTTATTTCAGATGCATAAGGACTTTTTTTTCTTATGGAAATCTGTGGGTGTCATCCCGACAGGCTACAGGCCTAGATTTTTTTCTTTCTTGGGAAAGTGGAAGTAAAATCCACTTTATGGTCCAATAATGGAAAAAAGCTTGTATGTATCCACATTGTGTTCATAGTATAATTTGTGTCCACCTCAATCTGTCATTAAAGGTGCTTTGTTTCCATTTTTTTTTATTGTGTTCCTCTACTTGACACTTGTACACACTGACCATCAAGTTACCGTGTGAAACAACTTGCGTTTTGATCAAGACCGCGATAATGAATGCATAATGGCAAAGCCCTATTCCTACTGTGCTAATATTGATGGTTAACCATAAACGGATTTGTTATCTGTATGAGAACGAATGGATTTGAAAGCTAAATTTCCGTACGGACATAAAACACACTGCCTTCATCTGAATGTCAAAATTGATACTACTTCCGTAATTGGGGGGGGGGTCCAAAAGACAATCGGAACAAGTCACCTTTAAATAAGCGAATAAACCTTTCCAAGTGGGTGGATACAATTGGACCCTTCCCTCGGCTTTCTATTTTTGCCTTTTATGTTTAGGAACCGAAACACCTAAATGTGTTTGACCAAGTAATTAACATACAGTGTTCTATGGTCCAATTCATTACACATTTTTGCTTCTACTTCTTTTGCATGATTTTAACTCAAAATTAGTAATTATGTTTTTGGTGATATACAATAATACAAACGGCTATTTATAGAGCGCCTTCTCAAACCGGGTCACCGCGATTTACAAAATAGAGTATTACTATTTAGCCTAAACTAGTAATACACAGTTATTAAGTACTAACATCAAACATAAAATAAATACAAAAAACAGCTGCACAATTCAATAGCATTTGAGGCAATAACAAAAACTATTAATCAGCCATCAACTCCTTAGGAAATAGATGAAATTTTAGAGCTTTCCTTAAAAGTACAATGGACTTGGAGCTGCGAACAGAGATAGCAAAGAGTTCCATAGGCTAGGGCCTCATTGCTGAAGCCCTGTCACCCCACTGACCTTTTTGTGCGGGAACAGTGAGGAGTCGTCTTGTTATCTGCAGAACGCAATCCGGGCCTGCCAGGAATCTAACAAAAGAAGGTATTCGGACAAGTAAATGGCAATTGTCCGGAAATGCCTTGTAGTACGAAAGCTAATCTTAAAGACAACGCACTCACTAATTGGTAGCCAATGAGCTCTTTAAGGAGTGGTGGTGGCTGTGTCCTTCTATCAAGATCTGAACACCAGCCTTGCGCCTGGCTGCTCTATTCTGTAAAATCTGAAGTTTACTCGATCTTCTGACCGACATTCCATACAAAAGTGAATTGGCATAGTCAATGCGAGATAAAATCAGTAACCGGACGAGATGATGACACTCTCAAATGTGATAAATCGGCGGATCCGGTAAATATTGCGAAGGTTGAAGTTAACAGACTTAATGATGACCTTTACATGTTCCAGTCATAGGACATTTTCTGATTCCAAATAGCATTGTTGTTGCACTTAACTTTGGCATCCTGAGAAAAGGATAATCCTAGTGCCAGGTACATATATATATACACCTTTTAACCCATATGAAACATTTAGCACTTTCCCCCTGTTTAATTTACCCCTCGCCTATCTCAAAATGCCCATGCTGGTATCACAGGTCAATGTTACTATAGAAACCCTTAAAACGTCTTGTGGCAGAATCATATGCAAGGGGCTATGTGGTATGCAGCTGCACTACCAGGAAAAGTCCTGGATATCCTGGGAAATCTAGTACTTGGTTGCAGGGAGATTATTCTTACAAATTTCTTGGGTGGAGACACGCTGTTTGACCCAACATATTTATAACATTTTAATCGTGGCGACACAATTTTGACACTGATTTTAGTAGGCACATTTAAAATCATAAAACCATTGTAGGAATCTTGCCATATAGGCCTACAGAGCTATAGTTTGTTGTTATAGCACCCTCTATTGACAATCTCCATATAGATTTGTATAAATCTATTTTTTTTTAAAGAAATCATTATTTGCCCTTGAAATTTTTGTAAAATGTGGCTCATATTTAACTGTAGTCCGATTTTTTATGCGTGTCAGTTCATGCATATTGTCGAGGGTATGTTTCAGTTGGAGAGGATGTGTTTCATACCTAAATTGAAAACGCCAAAGATATAGTGGAGTAGAATACAGCCATTAGATAATACTCGCCTGCTGGGGGTGCCAAAATATCATAGAAAGACACTCCAATCTGCTGCAGATAAAGTTTTTCTCTTACAGCCCCCAAACTCTGGAATAACTACCCCTCTCAATTCGCACAGCCATTGTGTTGTCAGCTTTAAAGTAAATATAAAAAACTCACCTTTTCCCAATTGAATTGTTGCTTTTTGGTTGTTTTTCACTGCTATTGTTAACTTTATTTTGCTGTATTGATGTAGGCGCCGGATCTTTATTGAATGGCGTCGGTATAAAAATCCTATGTAGTATGTATGTATACATTATTAATCGTACATGTTCTTTTAATTCAGATAAAGCTCCAAAATTTGGTATAACTGATTTAAAGTAATTTAAAATTTCCTGATCCCCTTTTGAGTTAAACGTAATGGAATTTTAATATCATCGTGTTTGTCCTTTCTATTGTAAATGTGCAATAATTTACTAAATTAAGTAAACTTAAAGGGCATTGCCTGTATGGTATATCTGGTGGTTTTGCCACTACAATCCTTGTAATTTAATCTAACCGACATCACTTTCACTTGAAGAGGGGTGTGGCGATCAATAAGCCACGCTCGATACGCATACATGCGCCATGCAACACATGTTTCGTATGTTTCATCAATAGTAACTGGTTCACATCAATGAACGATTATAATCTGATGAATGGTATCGCTTCAGGTGAATCCATGCAAGAATTGTGGCCTCAATCCACGCCAACAAAAGTGGCATTGATTTTCTTGGATAACGCGCACCTCTTACTCAACTGAATAGAATCGTCGAACACTTTTAATGAACTGACACAAATAAAAAATTGCACTATATAGAATAATTAATCCAATCAGTTGTCAAAACATTGTCACTATTGACATTTTTTGTTTTTTTTCTGGTTTTGTCATGATAAACGAGACTTTCAAATACAGTAGAAGGGTTCATTTAGGTACTCTATGGTTATCCTTCCACAAGGATTTTATTTCCGTATTCGCATGTACATGGAATGCAAAAATACAGCTCCAAAATTTTTGAAAAATAAATGTTATAGAGAGTTACATTATACCTGACATGGATTGACAATTTGACATAGACTCTAGCAAATGAACAATTTGCGGAAAGAGTTCCTTAGATGTACCCCCTTTAAAATTGCCAGGAAACAGGTCTTCTAATATAAATGGCCTTACACTAACAAATACCCTAACCCTAAAGGCCAAAAATACACAAAGAATTTGTTACACATAGAACTTCGAAGAGGGGTCATATGGAACTCTTGCCAATTTCCTTAATTCTTCCCAAATCCTTAGAAAATTACAAAAATCTTTACTTGAAAATCACAATCAATATAGCCTCTAAGGTATTATATTATTTGTCAATCTTAATAAGAAGGAAGTCTGTCGTTCACCATGGCCCCTATTTCCCCCCGTGATTGTTATTTATATAATATTGTCACTGTCTGATGTTACGCAACTTGGTGTACTCACTGTGTCCTTTAGCAACATCCTTTGCTCAGTCAAATGCCAATTTCCCAAATTTGTCACCAAGCTATTGGGCGCTATAGACTACCATATTTGAAAGGTATGTGATTTGAATTTCTTTGATGCATTCTCTTCCTTCTTTTTAGAGAAAGTTGCATGTTTGGACTTTCTAGCTATTTCATTCTAACGATTGGTGTACTGGTAAACAACATTATGCGTGAACGTAACCTAGTTTGTGGTCTGTTCTATTTACGTAGAAGTATATTATTTAAATGGTAAATGACTATAGATATGACATAACTTTTCCTTGAATTAAACATTCCTTAAATTTACTGTTCTTTACTGCTACAGTATTGCAGCTTCTATGATGATGTAATTCCATGTGACATTTAGGTATTGCTTGCGCTATCTCAAAGTCAGAGCCTGAAGGAAAAAATATATCTTTATATAAACATGTAAGCAGATGTTTTCATATAAATTGTTAGAAAGGGACGCGATTAGAACTTTTTGTTTCTAATTAGTCCATCACAGGATTAATAAACAGCGTGGGTTGATTATAGTGGTCAGAGCGTAACCACACAAAACATCTGTTTTGGAGTAATATCGGAGGCGGGATTTGGACGAGACGAGAATCAGATGGACGTGTTTGTTTGGTATGGCTTACCAATGCGGAGATTTGGGATGACATCATGTCTATTCACCTGACCTAAATTGTGTTGTTGAGATGAATGCTGGCCATCTGGTGGAAGTTTTGCTCTAACATCACTTGGAAAATGTGTAAAGTAGGCTACACTTATAGCTACGTGAATAGTGGTGTAGGATTTCATACCTGGGGGACCAAAATGCAGTTCACTGACTCTTCTTCTTGTGCACCCCCACAAGCGGATATATCAAATCAAGTTCCAGTTTACTTTGCTTAAAGGTGCATTTCGTGATTCCACCCCTCTTTTATTCATTGTTCCACTAGATATCCTTGAAAACTTATCCACAAAATTTGAGGAATTCCGACCTTGCGGTTTTGTGTTATGAACAATTGCTGTTTCCACAGCCCATAGACCGCTGTGCTGTAATTGTCAGTTTTTTACAGACAGAAAGTACAGAATTGTTGACTTTCTTACGATTCACACCATTTGCATGTAAGATTAGGTACCTAGATTACATAGGCAACGGTTCGTATATATAAAAACACACTTTTGGAGGTAAGTCGGGGGACAGGTTGTAGACACGAAATGCCCCTTTTACAGTAAGACCCAATTTTTGCCACAAATCATTGCTATAATCAACTGAACCAGGTCGCCTATAGATTTTCAGGGATTTCAGAGTTGGGTCAAAGGTCAGTGCGGGTATTTCTTTGAAAATCTATCAATTCCGTCTTTTGCCACACTCAATCAATTGCTGTAATAACCAAACATGCTCAGAAGAACCGTTGACTCCAAGGCACCATATTAATGACCTGATGAGCTACAGCACCATTGGTTGTCTCTTGTGTGGTCAGTCAGGTACAATCTTTGAAAAACTCCTTTTGGACACTTGTTGACATCCAGCTATTGTGAGGCAGGTAGCATTACACATGTTACCTTGACATTTTTAGCACCTACTGAGATTATCCTTCCTCCCTCACAAAACCAAAGTTTAAATTAAAATGTAACAAGATTAACCAATCTTTTCATGTGACACATTTCCCGGCTCGGGTCCCGCGCAGTGTCCTTACATCCGTCCAATGCACTAATGTCCTACCATTTCACACAAGATTGTGTGTGCTTCAATCACCTCACATCTTAATCCCATTTCACCTGAAAACCTACAAGTGTTGCCATGATTTGCATACCATGCATACTGAGGCTAGTATTATCTCCTAGCCAACAAAACAACTTTTGTAATTGAATCTTTATGTCACACATCAGTATTATATACTAGCCAACAAAGCACCTGGTCTAATTGAAGTATTGTGTCACACATTAGGATTATAGCCTATTCAATATGACGTCAGCCACCAGACATGTTGGTGGACACGAACTAGCAGACATTCCAGGACTACAATTAATTAAGCTGTCAATCGATCCATTTTTAGCAATTGCACAGGGTGTATTGTAGTACTACTGTCCATTCAATTAGCTTAGACCCTCGGTTTTTATTTAATATTAGAGAAGAATTAGTGTCGGTAAACAAATCTTGAAAGAAAGTTGGTGTCCATCTAATCCCACAAGTTTTTGAAGGTGCGTGCTGAAAAGTATTTCTCATACCCAATTCTATTCAATTTCTGCGATTTTTGGCCATCAATCGACAAGAAATCAGAACCAGCCGAATATTCAAAATGAGCATAAACTTTTTCAGGAATGTTCCATTTATAAGATAGGTGTGTAAAATGTTGCATCGCTCTTTGACAGTAGAAAACATTGATCGATATCATCAACAATGCTTGTAATGTATAAATAGCGTCTATTTTATTCCCTGGAATTTGAATGTAGTAATCATTGCCCTAATCAACTTTTGTGTTATTCATGGTCATGATTGTGTGTCTTTGATGATGTGACGTCAACGGCGCAACTTGGCACCTGGTCTACTGGCGTGATGGAGGTGCGAAGGACATCACATACAGCTACAGCACTATTCAATGGGCCATTTATACTGATTGAGTGATAATTTTAAAAATAAAAGCACAAGGCCTATACAGCTGCTCACGCATACCGCCTGACAGCGCTTTGTTTCTTACCCGGTGGTGATGTCACATGGCACATCATCTATACAAAAATATGTCGCTTTAAACTTTCAAAGAAATACAAATACAATACATTCTTTGTATTATGTCCTTCCGACCAAGGTCTTCTGGTCCGCCGATATTGATCGCAGTGGGTATCGCTACATCGATAGTCAATTCCTACCTCGTATGTATAATACCAAAGACCACCTCACACATCATTTGTTAATGATACCAGACGATGGACAGATCATTTGCAACTTTGAGGGAAAAGGGTCAAATTTCAATAGATTTGTAGGTAAAACTCCATCCATATGTTTTGAAATTTAAAAATCCTGTGTACGTTCGGTCAATCCAAACTTTTCTTCACGATTTTTTCCCCGACACCTCTCGCCTCTACCTTCTCTAATATAGGAATTAAAAACCGAGGGTCTGAACTAATTGAATGGACATTACTGGAATGCGTCTAATCTTATCCATCCCAACATGGCTGGCTATTGAATAACGGTCTATATATAAGCACCTTGTCTAATTGAAGTCTATGTGTTTACACATCAGTATTATAACTTCTCCCTTTGGTCCTGACCAAAGCACAATACTCAGACCTGATTTCTGAACTGGGGCATAAAGCCCTTTTTCTAAACCAGGCTATTTTTGTAACCGCTTACCAAGCATGTTGGTGTATTATCAAGAAAATGCTTTTCAGATCAGTTTACTATTTCACATCACACAGGAATCCTGGGAAAATGTTATTCTATTTTTTACTACTCTTGATTTGTTTCAGCAGACCCAAACTGGATAAGTTTAGTATATCCAAATGTTTTGACATTATGTCAGTGCACTTTTAAATGAACAATACATGCATTGGGGTGTTTCCTGATGACTTCACCTTGATTCAATATCTTTCTCATTTGCGTGTATAAATTTAAAGTGCTTGATGTAGCCAGAGAATTTTTTAAAAAGTGTATTTTAATGAATATTGTTTTCATCTCTGCATTTTAATCTGGTGGTTTTGAATTCTTCTTTATTTTTCAATTGCTCTGGCCAGATATTGCAATCATGAGCATTACATAACACAAGGTAGGAAAAAAAGTTAATGCCTCGACTGGGATTTCAACCTGGGACCCATACTCCTGACTCCAGATAAAAATTGAGATAATTGTTTTTATTTTACTTATTAGAGCAATAGTAGCACTTTTTTTTAAAGAGTGCCTTAAATTTTCAAACAAATTGAGATTTTTGCACAGTTGTATTGGTAATTTGCTAGTAAGCCATACTTGTGAATGTTAAAGCTCAACATTTCCTATGTGGCGCAAAAGAAGGAATTTTGCAATTAGAAGTATTACTATTAGTGTTGGGGATCACCGATAATAATTCAACGGCTGTTGAAACATCCTTCCAGTATGATATAGCCGGGGAATAGCGCTATGTACGTTCTACTCTCATCCATTAGCTGTTCTGTCAGTTCATGCAAGTCAAGTTTAAGGTCATTTTCATGAAGTGGTGCTATTTCATGACGGACGGACAGAAATGCAGCGTTCAAGTACTGGCGTTAAATTTTAATCGGGGATCTCTGATTCTAATTACAAAATCCATTATTTAATGATAAATACACAATTTTGAGCTTTACCATTCACAGGTATAGTGCACTAGCCAATTACCAACACAAATCTGCAAAAATCTCAATGTGAAAACTGGGGGCTCTCTTCAAAAAATCTCCATATTGCATTTACGTTGGTCCCATGAGTAGCTGAAGAATGACTCAATTGGTCTAAAGATCCTATTTTCCAATATGTGGTCACATCAAAACATTTTCAAACCAAAAGTTTGTGTTTTTATTTGCAGTTTTGCAGGTCTTGGCTCTCAGATGTAAAAAAAAATCACAAAATACAGTATTTTTCTTATTTTTTAATTTTTGGTGGCAAACCTACATCTTATTTTCATTTTTTTTCTTGCAGATTTTGAAAGCAGGAGTACTCCTTCATAATTTTCTTGCCGGGGGTGTCATGCAAATATCCATTTCTCAATATTTAGGCATTTTCTCCCCAAAATGTGTTAAAATCATTGCTATATGATGTCATTGGCCAATCAGAAACATTGTAAGGAAAGCTTAAAGGTGTATACAAATGTGTAAAAGATCTCTTTTGATTGGTTACTCAGAGAGTATATCATGTTATATTGCGTAATGAGCCAATTAGAGATACTGTAAGAAAGGTGGTAGATTTCTGGTAAAAATCAACTTTTGATGTTTCACAAATCAATATTTTATTGTAAGTAACACTACTTGGGACTGTTTTTGACCACCAGTACTTGTAACTTAAGCAGATTTGCTGGTAAATTGTAAACAGAAAATGTTAAATGCATACCATATTTAGCCTGGGTTTGGGGTTTAGAGGTACTGACAGGGAACATTTCTTTTGGGGGATGGTGATTACAAAAGAAAAATCTACTGCCACATGAAGGTAGGTTTTTCTTACAATAAGTAATTTTTTACAGTCATATATGTCATGGTATTAAGGTCACAAATAACGTAAATGAACCATTGAGTTAAAGGGAGAGACTAGGATTAGAAGGGTTAAGGGTCAGACCCAAACAAAAATGTTTGCAAACAACTGACAAAATTATATAGCAGTAGCGTAAGAACAAATTGTCAGCAATTCCTTGGCATTTAAAAAATTTGCTTTATAATTCACTGAGGTGAAATGTTCAAGTGACAACACAAATTTATAATTTTTTCCACTGATTAGACACTCTGACAGTGAATGCCTGAACTGAGATTTTAAGAACAATATGTTATTTTTCTCCCCTTGCTCGATATAGTGTCCATTCAACAAGGCAGCTGTAACACTAAATGGCATTGATAATGATGATGACATGATTGACATTCGGTAATGTCATTGACTCCGTCCTGTAGCTTCATCCGTATCGTATTAATAGATCTAACATTTCATTCAACATATCACCACCACATGCATTATGTTTATTTAGAGTGCAGTTTACAATATAGGATCACTAATCAAGGCATTTGTAAGAGGCTAAGAGCGAGAGATAGAACAAACTTGATGTACACCTTTCTGATCCCCCAGAATAATATTGAGGTTTTCTGAGTCTGAACTGCATCAACAGAGATAATCTGATTTGTGTGTTATTGACCTTGCTTGGCTGCAGATGGGGAGTACCAACTTGTTTCTTTCCATGTTTGTAGTTTGATTACAAATTCAGACAATTTATAAACAAAAAAAGGAAATTGATAGATATGTCAGGCAAGGCAATTTGTCATGTTACCTACTATAGCACAGAGACATTTTGGATCAATGTCTGGTTACAAGTGTCATCAGGTGTATTCCATAAAATTAAGAGACACTGTCACACTTGAAAAAATAGTGCACCCTCTAGATTTTTCAAAATTGATATTTTTGCATGGTTGTAACGCTTTACATTAGCCCTCGCCAGAAATGATTAAGCCCAAATCAACGTGCTTACAAGTAAACCGAACGATTTTTTAATTAATGTCACTGGCGACATTAATTCAGCAGGCGATGCGGAAGTGCTGTTAAACACAAGCAACCACGCGCTGGAGTAGATTCCCATGGCAGGCACCTTGTTTGACTGGTCTGTGACCTTTGTGGTTTTAATGTCAATGATATTCATGTAATAGACACATTTGCTGATTAAAGTTATGGCAAAGTTAAAAGTTAGCCTACAAATTACCTGGATGTCTTTAGCATCTTATTAATGTCCCTATCTGTTTTGGGTATGTTATTTTTATGTGAAAATATATCTTTATTCCTATGGCCTAGACTATCATTTGCGAGCAAAATGAAGAAATTTGATATTTTCTGAAAATGTACCAGTGCCCCTTTAAAAATTTTGCTGATTTTTAACAAACCTGGTCAAAGGGAAGTTTGTTGCTATGATCAGATATGCTATTCCCACAGGGATTATTTTGAAGTGTTTGGGAAGGAACCCACTGGTAACCCTCTTTATATTAAATGTGACACGTAAAGATTGGCACCATAACTAATTTTTGTGCTATCTCCAGAAGATAACACAGTAATCAGACTTAAAATTAAGCTGTCTTTAGAAGATAGCACTGAATGATTTCAATTCTGTGGAAGATAATGTTTGTCAAAAATATCTTTCACAAGACATACATGCGTGATATCCACAAGGGGGTGGGGCTTACATGGCTTAGCAGTCGATCACATGGCTGTATTTACACACATCACTCTTAATTTTCACTTATCTTGTAAAGGTATTTTTACAGAGTATAGCACCACAGTTAAAATTAGTTGTTCTGTCTTTGAAAGGTATAGCATTGTTAAATCGATGTGCAGTCTACAAAACATAACAGGATTAGTCTGAGAGAACTGTACTCAATTTAAAAATTAGTTGTATTATGTCAGCAAGAAAATATTTAGGGCCATGTCCCGAAACAACAATCGGCCGTTTTAAAAGAGGACAAAATAATGAATGCAATAGCTATATTCATGATTTTGATTATGGCATAGCAATTTAAAGAGAACTACCCATTCCAAACTTTTGTCTGCAAAATACTTGTTATTTATGTTTTCAAGAGATCAAAATATGAGAAAGATACAAAAAGACATGACCATTGACTTGATCCTTGTCCTAACCAGATATTACAGTAATTGAAGATGTCCAACCATTAGAAATATACTCGGCTATCCAGGGAATGACACTAGGGAATTTGATTACTGCTAAAAAATGTCTGCCGCACTTTGCCATATTGAGAGACTGTAAAAATAGAAACTAACAATATAGCAAGATTACACGGTTAAAATATATCTGTGCAAACCAATATGCAGTGTACTGGATGAAGCGAAGGCAAGTTAGAAACCTTTTTTTTTTTTCTTTTCTGCATGTTTGTCCAAAATCGCCAGAAACCGTGTGTCTCTTTAAAAATCCATTATGTTATCTAAATTCAGGCCACTTTCATTACAAGATTAGATACAAAATGTTTGTAATCCTTCAAAGGTTTTACTGTAACTGAGGAAATGTGTAAATCACTTTGTACTAGAGTTTCACTACCTTGCCCTTGTAAAGTTCAATTAAAGGAATTAGATAGCCACACTTGATCCCTGTCCTAACCAGATATTACAATAATTGAAGATGTCCAACCATTAGAAATATACTCGGCTATCCAGGGAATGACACTAGGGAATTTGATTACTGCTAAAAAATGTCTGCCGCACTTTGCCATATTGAGAGACTGTAAAAATAGAAACTAACAATATAGCAAGATTACACGGTTAAAATATAACCGTTCAAACCAATATAAACTTCCCCAATGCAGTGTATCTACTGGATGAAGCCTAGACCAGCCTTAAATTTCGGTAATTGGGAAGCATCTGCCCACAGTAGGCTGTACGTTTTGGAGAGCAGTTTTAACTGCCTGATTTAAGTTGAGGATACAATTTCACCTGTTTCCCTAAATAACCTGCTGGATGTAACCTTTTGCCTCCTGTGCAGGAAATTCTAATCCTGTTGATGCAGCACTATCAGATCTGTTAAAGCAGATTCTGAAATGAGCACCAGCAAATAACTCTAAGAGCAGTGGTGCTTGTGATCGATCCCAAAGAGAAGCACGGTATAAGCAGCAAATCATGTACCATTTCTACAGAGACGTTGGGCAGGTTTGTGAGAGTTAAAGACAAATGGTTTGGTGCCTGGATAGCTTAGGGACAGGAGAACAAAAATAGCACAGGCTAGACTTATGCATTTCCAAGCATTTTTTTTAGAAAGTGGAAGTTGGAAATTGACTCCATTATTCAATGTAAATCAATTCAAATAGTAGTGTATCGGGCAAACGAGATATTTCTTCATATAAGATTGAGGATTGAAATTGCGGTCATCATTCACTGTAAATGGGAAAGCCAGCTGCAGAGCATCCATGATATCAAATGTAGCGAGCTTTGATGTGCAGAGAACAAAATCATATCAAAGTGTTGGGCAAGTGTATTTCAAGATGTTTAAAGGGGCATTTTATGATTCTAGCACCTTATTGATGGTTCATTAGATATCCTTGAGAAAAACTTAACTCCTAAAACTTCAGTTGATTTTTTCTTACAGAGATGATAAAATGTATGCACCAGATTAGGTACACATACATTGCTATGTCTAATGGTTAAGATCATACAAAAATCTTTAAAGGGACATGAGGACATTTCCAGAAAGAAGCGCTCCCAATTTTTTTTAACCCAGGTTTTTTGTATATTTGGAGTGGCAATGTATTAGATCACACCTGAAGTGAATAAGCCGAATATGCCGTCTTTAAGTAATAAGATGATGATTTTGTATTTTCTGTTTTGCACGACAGAAAATCAAAGCATGGTTTCTATAGGGACAGTTACGATAGCAGGCAAGTTCAAAATAAGGTTTGCAGTTTTTCTTTCTACTGTTGTCCAATAAACCTTCAAAACGTTCTTGGTAAGTGGTCTACAACCGATCCAGTGCAATTTGAGAGAAATTTGTATTCTCAAAAAAATCTCCTCTTGTCACTTTAACATTATTTAGGCAAGTTGGGGTAATGAGGCTGTGATTTATGAAATGCCCCTTTAAGGTTTAATGAAATATTTCAGCGAATGTTGACTTTCCAATTACCGCATGGACTTCATCAAAACTTGGCCGTCAAGACTTCTTTAAGTTTGTAGAGAGATGGCATAGCTGAGAGGAGTCTTGTTTATACTGAAGTAATGGCCACCTTCACAACCCTCTTGGGTACTACCAGCTCACCGCTAATGTAACATTTCACTTGTACAATTAGGTTATCTATTGCAGATAATGCATATCATTATCATGTTCTGCCAATAATACTTCCTGTTTACTTAATGGGACATACTGATTTGAGCTATTACTAGTACTTGGCAAATACAGTTATTTACCACAGAAAACACTTATGTGACCAAGATAGGCATTGATAATGTGTTTTATCAATCGGGGATCTGTACTATAGATGATGTGACATTTGTGTGGATTATTCCGTGCCCGCTGTTTGGTACATAATAGAGAAAGTTCGAAAAACTGACGGGATAAGCCCCTATACTTTAAAGGCTGACAAACCCTCGAGATTTCCCGATGAAGGCGGCATCTCTCAATTTCAAACAAATCGTGTTTTTTGCATATACCTAATGCTTGTCCCTATAGCCTAATCCTGTGTGAAATAACTAAGACTCAAAAATCGAAGTTCCTTCAGATTTAGAAAATCACAGACTTTGTTATAACATTCCGGATCCGGAATTTTTTGTTATACACGGTCATTCTATGGCATTATACTGTGCATAAAAAAATGTTTACTGCATGGAAACGGAAAATCCGATTCCACTCTAACTTGGAATTGAACATTTTAGGTGACTATTCTTAGTTCAGATGACTACCTTTAAATTTCTACTCAAATAATTATATTTCAAAATCCTCTGAGTCAGCCTTTAATGGGGAATTTGATTTTTTCCTGTAACTTGTTTCAATGAAATAATATTCAACATTCTTGTTAACATGCTGGCTAATGCCTAAACGCTGCATATTGTGACTGAGTTAGAATCAGGGAGGTTCTGCAATAAATTTCGAGCAGATGTGTCAAGTGATATAACTTGGTAAGTGATAGAACATGTTGACTCTATACCATTATTATTTTTTTTGCAATAACTCTGCACCTTATCTACATTTCCTTGATTGTCCTCAATGCACATACGCTGAGGCACTGGCACATGAATAATGTTGTAAATCTTTTATTGATTGGTCTTTCACAATCTGCCTAGGTCATAACCAGACTGTGTCCATTTCCAAGAAAATAATTGTAATTTAAAATAATTAACACTGTGCAGTATTTAAAATCTCTACCCTTTCAGTTGTCATTCTTAACAATAGGGGAATAATATTGTTGTGGATAGAGACAATGGACAACCTTGAAATAGTTTCTTATATATCTGATGTTTATAAATCATTTGAAATATGAATGGTCTGGATTCATAACCAAAATCTTGCAGATGTTAAGGGAACATTGGATGTAACCGTTTCTTGAATAGTCATATTCTTAAAACTAAATTAAACAGCTTAGATTTTGATGCAACTATTTCGAAAATGGACTTAAACAATTGCTGTTTCTTTCCAAAATGTTTTAATTTGAAGTTTTTTTAGAACAATAACCATCTTGCAAGTATGTAACAGAAATGCTACAAAAATAACATCCTTCATCCTCTGAAGGAGTTATCACCCCAGCTTAATTACAAACACAATGTACTTTGTTATATTATACTTTTGAACATAATTAATCTCTTGCTAAAAAATCCCCTCTTTTGATTTGAGGGTTGGTGTTGCTGGTAGGGAATTCCTCAAAGTGACTGTGAGGAAGATTGGGTGAAGAATTGAAATTCCCAAATCGTGCACTGCTGAAAATGAGCACAGGTTTTTTGAATATATACACCTATTAAAGGGTTTTTGCAGCGATATGTAAGAGAATGGAAAAATGTGGAAATCCATGCTTTTTACTTCTACAATCAGTGATAGGTGTGGTACAATTCCAATAACTGCTTTAATGTTAGAAACAAACCACCAAATCTTGAAAAAAATGAATTATTTGATGGAAATTTGTCATTATGAGTCTCCCTTCAATAGCCATAACAGCGCGGCGTCTACTCCAAATCTGC
Source organism: Ophioderma brevispina (assembly GCA_023653785.1). Lineage (NCBI taxonomy): Eukaryota > Metazoa > Echinodermata > Ophiuroidea > Amphilepidida > Ophiodermatidae > Ophioderma > Ophioderma brevispina. The sequence goes on along the minus strand of JAMKCH010002833.1, from coordinate 17,157 downwards.
ACTAAACATCTGTTGTGGGTTTACCTCGTCAGACTAACAAAGGTCATACTGTTTGTGTTTGAGGTCAAACGTATGATCATGGTGCACAATATCACGCGAAAAATCTGTAATTTTCCCCGTGAAATGCGTTTTTTGAGCTTCAGCCGATGTGGTGATACGCCCTTTAGAAATTACAGAATCAAGATAAAATACTGCCTTGTCTTGTAAGACGCCCGGATTTCAAGCTAAACACTTGCAGGTTATGTCCATATCATGCCAGTAACAAAAGTATAAATTGAATTTATGGTTTTTTTTCGATGTTTCGGATTATCAAATTCGCTGCTACTCCCTTAAACCACACAAAATGCCCAAACAAAGTGTCAATATCAAGGCAAGACACTGCATGGATCCAATCATTACTACTCATTTCTCCTTTCTTGATCATGTCAATAAAATTCTAATTTCTTCTCTCATTTCTCCATTTTTTAAGTTGCTTACTTGTGACATCATAGTATACATGCATAGCATCCACAAATATTATTTAATAGGTAAACAATTTAGACCTCTCCAATTTATATCAAATACATCGTTTTACTGTGTTTAAGGAATTAGGAGAATTATAACCCGCCCCCCCCCCCCCCCCCCGCCGCCCTCAGTGGAGGAGCTTCAGAGTTCAGGGGTCTAACGCATGGGTAAACCGCCTATTTGGTCAAATGGAACTTATTGATCTTTTTTTTAGCCAATCATCACATGGGTTAAATGGGCTTAGGTCTGAAGGGGCTAGAAAAACTGCATTCAAACTGGTAATTGAAATTAATTATAATTTAAAGATTTTAAAAAGTTAAATGAATTTTGTAGATCCCATAATTTAGCATAATTTAAATATGGTGAAATTTGTGGAGTGTTTTTTGAAAAGTGAAGGATTAAGTCTGTAAATTCTCATAAGTTATTTTTTCAACTGACAAGTTGAGAAAACGAAGAAAACCGCAATAGTCAAGACATGAATCTCCATCGATTACGTGTTGTGTAGTGTCCGTAGGACAGGACTGTCTAAAACTCCGATTTTGTCCTTATTAGGTTGATTTGGTCTTATCACCTGTATAGGGTTATAGTTTTATTGTACTCTACTTTGTTACATATGCAACATCTGATTTTCAATGATTTTTTCAGATTTTCTATTTTAGCAAATCATTGACAATGCCTTTAAATTAGCAATCCAAGCTTGGGTGCGTATGAGGATGAATATGGAAATGCATGGTTCAATCATTCATTTAATCAATGGAGATTCTACCTAAACACTTGATTTGATAAAAAGATGGAGCTTCTGTCCTCCATTTGTTTTGTTTGAGAAACTGTTATAAATCAGGAATGACGCATTCTCTTCAAACTGGTAGTATTCACAGCGCCAATGTTTATGAAATATTGAAAGCCTTTAAGTATGTGTGTGTCAATACAAAAAATCAGGAGGGTGTTTGAACCAAGTTCATAATGCAAAGCAATGTGCCTCTGCTGTACGCTACTAAACACATGTCAGTACTTAGGGATAAAAAGTGTTCAAGAAGTTTACAAGACCAAACATTCATATCATAATAAAATTAGCCACTCTTGTAGGCTAAATGAGTGCAAGCAAAATCATTTGTTGTTGAGTGTTTAAGATAGATTATTATGGGATCATGTGACCTTATTGAGGTCAATTGTCCCTTGCAACTGTTGCATTGTGGGATGGACCTGGCCTCCAAGGGGTGGGGGGTGGGGTTATGGTAAAGACAATGCACACCTCGAATCAATGCATATCACCACTTCACTGAAGTAGATATTGGCAGAAAGAACATTGCGATATCGATTAAGCAGTATCCTAAAACTGTTGTATTTATTCTGAATTCCGTAGAATCACAATAGTTATACACATAAAAAATTGTGATAGAAGCAGAAGCTAGACATACATTGTCATTTTACTGCCAGGTCTCAAGCCCCAACATGACACCTATACTGTTACTCTTTTCTCACTAGCCCAATGGTAACAAATTTTCATGACGGATTAAAATGTGACATTTCTTACATGAAGAGGAGGCTACACACCCCGCCTCAATTGTCCTCATTTCCGAGAGCTTCATGCATCTATGACGTAAGACCCAACCTCTAGTGGAGCCGACGAGATATCACACTGTCCTGGATGCATAAATGATGTGTGCATGCACATGAATGAGACACTCGGCTTGCGTATGCGTTAATTTCAGCACAATTTAATACTGGCCTGGCCCTTTCCGGATATATAATGAACTTAAAAATAATATCATAAAAAAACAATCCATCCATAATACACATCAATAAGGACTGAACCCTGTTTATTTACCAAAAGGTTTATTCGTTTGATTGGCAGATCAATTAAAAATAGGTAAATATGTTGATGATTGATGATGTTGAAATTAGTGGCTATAGTCGGTGGATCCAATATTAATTTAGAAGAAACATGTAATTAGAGACCAAAATATTTCACTTGCCTGTTAAACATGCTCATTAGGATTTTAGCTGTTTTTGTGCCATCTGCTTGCGAATCAACATCTGTCAATGTGGTAAAAATGAACCCTCCACTAACTATACTCTTGCAAGTATGACTGTTAACTTCATACTTGGTTCAGTGATAGAACAAGTGACTCTAATTTGACCCTTTTGCATTATTCATGATCATAATGAACTCATTTACATATTTTCTTCAAAAAATGAACTTTTCACTGCTCTTTAAGCATTGACCTATTTAACACCATACTTGCTAGGCCTAAAAGGCCATATCCCCCCCTTGTTAGGGTTTCACAGCGTCCATTAAAAACTAAAAATATAAGAACTCTGAGATAGCATCAACCTTCCTCCTGGCTCCTATCTTGTAGGGAGATCAAGAGTTGCACAGTATCAAGTTACCAATGGTTTAAATTGGCTTTTAAAATATTCTAAAAATACCCTTTTTAAAATGCAACAAAATATATCTTGTTTAACAAAACACAAGAAATTATAACTGAAATGTTTTTATATTGTTGTTTTTTTAATTGCAAGAGCCGCTCACTGAAAACGAATCCACCGGGAGATTAAAGCCATTCATGGAATTGAACCCATATGGAAGGAATTGAATTAAGGTCAGGAAGTGAGGAGCCTGTTTCACATATGAGTCTCTGATGGGGACTTGATAGCACATTGGAATTCCTAAACTTTTGTGGGAATTGAGGCCAATTTTTGATGATTGCTGGCCATTTGGATGGTGGAGGCCACTTTGAGAATTTATTTGAGGGCCACTTGGATGGATTGAGGGCCACTTTGTATGGATTGAGGGCCACTTTGTATGGATTGAGGGCCACTTTGGATGGATTGAGGGCCATTTTGGATGGATTGAGGGCCACTTTGGATGGATTGAGGGCCACTTTGTATGGATTGAGGGCCACTTTGTATGGATTGAGGGCCACTTTGTATGGATTGAGGGCCACTTTGTATGGATTGAGGGCCACTTTGTATGGATTGAGGGCCACTTTGTATGGATTGAGGGCCACTTTGTATGGATTGAGGGCCACTTTGGATGGATTGAGGGCCACTCAGGGGACTCCAATTAGGGTAGTAAAACCCATGGGGATTGTACGTCACTGCGAGGGAATTGACCGCCACTTGGGAATTGATGGCTGTATGGGGAGGGGAGTTGTGAGCCACTTGGGGTAATGAGAGCCATTTAGGGGAAATTGAGAAGGTCATCAAGGAATTCAAATCCATTCATGGCATAACAGAGCCACTCGGATGTGGATATATAGGTCCTAGCATTTGTATTTTTAAGTGCGGCGAGTTCCATTTTCAGGGTGGGAACTTCAGTATTTGACTTTGGCAGTGACAACTTTGAGGTCCTCCTTGCATTTCAAATTTGCAATCAGCACTGTTATAAATGTACTAGCTATTGCAAATGAGAGTGGGTACTTGTTATAATTCTTAAAATCGTTTTGCGTAATCAATGGCAATTTGCCTTCATACCCTCCTGCCCATGAACATTTTTGTCTGCTACTATACTTTTTATATTGCAGGGGTGTTGACATGCCAACCGAACAGCACCAAACGACATTAACTACGGGCGTACCCGAGTGCTAGTCTTATTCAAAGACTTACGGTAGGATGGCGCTCTTAAGCATAGCGATGGTGAACACACACACAACTTAACAAAGGCTAGGCCTGGTGACAAATAATTTTTTAAATCTAATACCTTTTGGAAATTGCACTGTTTTTTGCAGCGAGGTTAATCCCTAACCTCGATGGATTTTTAACTATAATACTTTTTTTCTTAAGTTTTATCATGATATTACGAAGATCTTTTGACCAAGGTTTAGAGCTGATTTTGTAATGCCACTGAGACAAAGACTGGCCATAGTAAATGCATGGTAGCAGTTCTCCAATTACCTTTGGAAATCCACAGTGCCCAAATCGAGCAGATCGTGGTGCCCTACCCCCCGGTATATTGCTTTTGTGCTCACCAGTCCATTTGATACTGTATTCTACAGGGATGATTTTAATTTTAGCCGACACGACAGCTAGAGCCACAATAAACAAATAATTTAGTGCAGTTCGCAGCCCGGCTGCTAAATTTTTCAAAGTGAAACATTGTAATGACAACCAATTTATTTTAGTTATTCTCCTAAAGCCACGATGACTAATGGATAACTAGAAATTAATTCATCATGCGCTTGCAGTAAATACATGACTACAATACGCTGATGCACAAGTGAATTTCCTCTTAGGAGAGCCAACCAGAGGATGCCAGTTTGGTTTTGGTAGAAACACACATGTATTGTCCTGTGAAATTCAAGAAGGTTGTTACGTGCAATAGCTGCCATGTGAATAAGTCTGTGTCTTCCATTTTAGTAATATATCAATTTATCTTTTCCTTGAGTCAGTGGCTCTTGAAAGGTTCTTCAGGTCACTGAAGAACCATTTCAAGAGCCACTGACCAAAGACTGGGCTAATAGTACACGAAAAAATGACACTTAAATGGGTGTCCAATTTGGTATTTAGATGACATGTTAAGGTGTACATTTAACCGTTTGGTGGCAGAATGACACCTGACACCTCATAATGACCCATTTAGGTTACCAGGTGACACCTTTAGGGTGTGCAGAATAACACCTTTAGAGTGTCAATGACCCTGTTAGGGGTGTCAGCCAGATGACCCCTTTGGATCTCTTGTCGCATTTTGAGACCCCAAAGGTTCATTCTGGCTTGACACCGCTAAAGTTTTCCAAAGGTGGTCATTTCTTGGCTGACACCTAAAGGTTTCATTCTGATACCCCTAAAGGTGTCATCTAGTGTTCCATCTGACTACCCAAAGTGTCAAACCTTACATCCTACCAGGTATCTAAAACAAGTAGATTCTGAACCCTCAACGTTCAACTGACACCTTTACATGCTTCATCGGAGACCCAAAACATTGACACTTTTCTTTTTCATTGTATGTTTGTTGGGAATTTCTGACAAATGCAGCTATTGGACTAACGACCTTGTTGCACTCTCATGGTGACATGCCTTGGAGATTCTGGAAGTGGACTAAATTCATACCACTTTTCAGAAAAAAAAGAGTTTAGGTCTGGTATCAAATTTATGCATTTTTTAAACAATATTAAATGGCCACAATGTTACACTCAATGTTACAAAGTTTTTATCATTTTAAGCAAAAGTTTTGTCATTTTAACAAAAGTTGTAATAATTTTAACAAAATTGTTGAAATTTCAGCAAAACTTTATACAAGTTTTAGACGAAAAAGATCCAACTAAAACAAAGTCATGGCCTGCTATGCAAGAGATAACATTGGGAAGCATATATCCTTAGTGATATACTATAAGAGGCATGAGGGATGCCTTGTTTTAGAGAGCCATGTTTTAAATTTGGAGCCATTCCTGGGTCTTTCAGACTCAGGAATCCACCTTTAGAAGGTAACTCCATAAAAATTGAGATTTTGTATGAGAAGAAAGTAAATAATTTTCAGTATCCCAGTTAAATTTAAGGCCTAGGACATGTTTCCTTCTCATGTTATGAACAATAATTGTCTCCAAATGTGGTCGACCATGTTAATTATTAACACACACTGTCCTATGGGCCAATTAACATTTTTGCTTCTACTATTTAAATGGCTGGACCGATTTAACTCATTATCATGCTTTGAGGTGTCCGATATGCGATAATATCGGATCCTATGCATGATAATGATCAAATTGGATGATTTGCGCCCAATATTTATTGGTCTCACTATGAGTTTTAAAATATTGGGCTCGACTGCGTCTCGCCCAATATTTTTGCAACTCATAGCTCGACCAATAAATTTGGGCTGAATCAATCCAATTTTATTACAAAATTTGTAATCAGTTCATTCTGGTTATATATAGGGAGAAAACATCATATGAAAAATAGGATAGTGATCGGGTCACCTACTTTTAAGAGTCGCTTCATGAAACAAAGAACTTTTTATAGTGCTAAAACCCAATGAAATGTTCAAGGCAGCTCGGTTAGATGCGACTTTCTTACCCGAACCTGAAGAATTGTCTGCATGTCTACAGACTGCCCCAGAGGCACTCAAATTATGAGATCAGGATTAACCTTTTGAATTCCAAAGTGTGTCCTGCTATCCCAGACATGTTAAGTGTCAGAATTGGGTTAGCTGCCTCTCCTAATAGGATTTGGCATGCAAAAGGCAACACAAACATCCTGACTGGGAGTTATTAAAGGCTGACTCAGAGATTTTCCGAGGATGGCACCCTCAATTTTCTAACAAATCATGTTTTTTTGCATTTACATGTAGCTTGTCCACACACTAGTCCAGGGTTTCCCAACCTTTTTGACCTGAGACCCCATTTCTTGACACTTGGCTTATGGCGACCCCCATTACTCAAACTGATATATTCTCAAAAAGAAATTTGACCAGTCAAGAAAAAAATGAAGGTGTTGTGGAGAGGCACATCAGTGGCAAGCCAAGTTTTCAAGTCAGGGAAAGGGGCAACAAGGTCGCCTATAATATCTACCAGAAACTTTGAATCTACTGACGACACGGAAGCAAAAGGTCAATCCTTAAAAATCCTGAAAATTAATAAATGGAATCAAATATACCAATCCACTCCAGGGGGTTCATGGAGTGCCAAATTGTGTGAACACGTATTTGAATACGGAATAAATCGCTATCTCATCTTAGTGACGCTGTTCTGCGCAGTTCACACTCCATAGAAAAACATAATTTGGCAGTCATCTGTGGTGGCAGTGACGAAGCAACTTCGGTCGTAGCATTCCAAGGACATGGTGCTCCTCATTCCTTAAACAAGTGCACACGAAGTGTGCAAAATACCACTAATTTCATTATAATTGAGTTGAATTTTGTTCTTTGAACAGTCCTGTGACAATTCCTGATTTGCACGCAGAATTTTTAAGCAAATACAAATTCAATTCATTAATCAAATACTGCAAAATCAGTTTGGCTTGCTTGACATAGTTCCTGCCTTTAGACAAGTACTTTCATTTTCATTTCAATTGACTTTGTGACCCCCCCCCTCTTAAGGGTCCACGACCCCAAAAGGGGTTGTGACCCCCAGGTTGGGAAACCCTGCACTAGTCACTTTGTAAAATTATTAAGTTCAAATTGATGTCCTTCCTATATAAAATCACAACTTTGAAATAAAATTCCGGATCCGGATTTTTTGTTATACACAGGATCCTATGGTACAGTTCTATTACACATAAATGTTTACAACACCAAAACAAATAATCGGATTTATTTTAAACTTTGAAATTAGGCATTTTAGGTGACTATTTTAAGTTCTAGGGGATTATTTTAATTAACACACTAAAAAATTATATTTCAAAATCTGTTAGTCGGCCTAGGCAATGTTAAGTCAAGATTTTTTTTTTAATACCTGCAGGGCGTGTGGGTGTGCATGTGGTTGTGTGCTGTTTTGTTTTTGTTTGTTGTTACTGTCATTGTTTTCCTATCTTCTTGCCACATGTAGTGTATGTCTCCAAAATCTCCAACCTTAGACCAAACATAGAATGACTAATGAGCTTACTTTTTTACTTAATAGATTTTAACATTTTGCTGGTAGATAACATACTGGTAGAACAAATGTATTTTGCTGATGAGACAAACATTTTTGCATTTTCCAATTGCAAACAATCCTAAAATGGTTGTTGAAAAAATAATTTTCTCAACTTAGGGAAATGCATCGGCCTTTGTCTATGTTGAACACAAGAGGTTTTGGATAGTATTCAGTGACAAACTTCATGTCATTTAAAGTGCAGAGGAGTGGATGGAGCCTTGCCCTTGACTCAGCTGCAGGTTGAGTCAAATATTCACAGCCTGATTCTTTTTATAACCCACTCCGTTGTGTTTTTGTTACAATATGATCTTGGTTTACAATGACCCACAGATGATTATAATGCACTTATCTTGGATGGGACCATTAAACTGGGAGTACTTCCGCAGAGCAAGTTTGGTGACTGGCTCTGAGTTTTCTGTATTTTGAGGATGTGCACAAATTGTACTTGATGATGGTCCTGAGCCGTCGAGTCCGCCAGACTCAGTTCTCTCTAAAATATTTATTTATTATTAGGTGCGTCCTAGGATGACTAATCAAGCCTATACGTGAACGGCAACAACGTTTGCAGACTGGACAGACATAAGAAGAGCTTTGAAATGTTTGGTCTTGAGCACATGGCGAGCCGTGCGATAGTCCTTGAGTTGCTTATCGGCTATTCTCAATTTCTTCACTCCAGCACTACATATTGATCGCCACTTCTGGCGACAGAGAGCTAGTTTCTCCCAGGTGTCAGTAGGGATGTCACATACTTTCAGTTAGCTTTCAGAGTGTCCTTATACCTCTTTTGACGGCCCCCTCGTGAAGTTGGCCAGAGACGAACCTCCATAGAAGAGTGCTTTGGGAATTCGGATGTCCTCATGCGACCAAGGTGTCCTACCCAGCGGAGTTGGCCCTTAATAAGCAAGGCATCAATTCCTTCTTCCCACATGCGTTCGAGAACCAGCGTGTTAGGTAGCTTGTCCCTCCATATATGCCACAGATTTTCCTTAGGTACCTAATGTGGAATTGATCAAGTTTTTTTCACATGCTGACGGTACCAGGTCCACGATTCACGCCATACAAGAGTGCGATTAGCACGACTGTGCGATAGACGCCGATCTTTATATTAAGCTGGAATGCCATGAGCTGACCAGAGTCTGTGGTACAGTCTTTCAAAACTAGCACTATCTTGATGTGATCTCATCATCTATGCGGGGCATTTGTGAGAGGAATGCCGCCACTAGTAGCCTAACTTCTGCACGACATCAGCTGGTTGTACTTACAACAGAGCAAAGCCCACCATATCTCATTGTATACCTCGCAATAAGGGCATTTATACACCAAAATTTTCATCGCTCTAAAATGCAACCTGGCTTTGACTTAATGGGATATGGTGAACCAAGTGATGCATTGGTTTAGAGTTCTGAGAATAAAAGTGAGGTTATCTGCATGGTGACGGCTCCAGTATTTCTCAATAGTTGAGTATAGACTAAAATAAGTTGCTTACTACATGTGGTTGTATCCATACACAATCCAAGAAATGTTTCATGTAGGTTGTGAAGCCACCTACTTTCTTCTTTCTGTTCCTATGCTTTTTGTCCTGTTCTCTCCTTCCTATTTTATATTCTATTCTTATCTTTCCTCCTTTTTCCTTCCTTTTCTTTCCTGTTTTCTTTCTTTCCTCTTCCTCTCCTTATCTTTTTCTCCTTCCTCTTCCATGCATCTTTTTATTTTCTTTTCCTTTCTTCCTTCTGTCTTTTCTCTTCTTCTCTTCTTTGCTTTTCTCTTCTCCTCTTCTTTTTCTTTTCTTATTCCTTTCCTCTTTCTTCCCTTTTGCTTTCTTCTCTCCTCTTCCTTTTCCCTTAGCTCTTTTTTCCAGGTACATAGCTAACCTGGTCATTCCATAGGTGCAAAAATGTCCAAACTGCGGGCAAAAGGCTGCAAAAAATGGCTAATTTAGCATGGACATTCATGTTGTCATCCTTGATTTTCCCTCAAAACATTTTTCCATGGTGGTACCTCTCCCACCACCTCACTGACTATGGCCATCAGATTCTCTTCTTCCTCTCCTATTTCCACTTCTTCCTCCAAAAAGATTACACTTTTCAGCAATAAAAGGTGAATGCAAATGAGCAACAGCCAAAATTCTTAGAAAACCTAAGTCATTTCAGATAAATTTAGAAGTAATGCTATTGAATAGGTATAAAGAAAAGAAATCACTCAGATATCTAATAAATATGTAATTATTCCAATTGTTTCCCAATCAGATTTCAGCTATAGTCTCATTATCCAATCACATGGATTTGCATGATAACAACCCACAATACCATTGAAAAGCGAGAAACTTTCAACTGCGCTCATATTATTTATCTTGACATTCAAACTTAATCACACAACGTTCTAATAGCCAACAGACTATATCATCCCAATGCAACAATGTGTTCTCAACACACTCATACACACACACCAGCATACATACTGAACGTATCTACACAATGCATGCAGCGAGTGACCATCTTTCTATGATTACATATGAAAAGTTTGTTGGATCGCCCCTACTTCTTTATGAATGCAATAAATTTTCCTCAATTGCCGCTGCGCCATAAGGAGTTATAGCAGAGTGATATTCCCCTGTCTCTGACCGTATAAATAACGCTATGGCGTATGAGCCATACAGCCTAATCACTGGCACAGTTCAGTAAACTTCCCATTTACAAGTGTATAGGGACAATGGACCCTTGTTTTGGGGTATGATATTTGGCACCCAGAACACCACAGGTTCAGTTCATATTAATGAGTGTACATACCACTCACCGAAACGATGTCCTGTGGCTGAGATGTTGTAGTCATGTGTCATCACACTATGCCAATTTATGAAAACCCCCCTTGTGGGAAACATTATGTACACTAGACAGAAACCTGGAAGGCTAGCTATCCTCAATGTCAAATCCATTCCTGTTATATAGCATCGGTGATTAATTTACCTAGTCAATTTGCCAACAAGTGTGGAAAGCCGACAAAATTTGTGAATGTTTTCTACTATTATCATTTGTTTGAAATAGGCATTTTAGACTCTCAATTCAAAAACTTAAGTGGCATCTCGGACACCCAGCCCACGTGTGGAAAATCAACCCTAAATCGCTTTACTCCATCAACATTGAGATTTTGGTATCAGAAGAAAGTTCATATTTTCCTCATTGCTCCAGTGACATTTTAGGCCCCCAGAAATGTTTCCTTTTGATGTTATGAACAAAAGGATTTTGTTAGTCTCCTACAAGGGGGTGTATGATATGAAATAGAATATGTCCAATGTAAACATTCGTAGTCCTACAGTAGAAGGTGGTAGACAGTTCAAGACGTGCAAAATAAACTGATCAGACCGCTTCAGTGTCTTACCAAAAATTGCAGCAAATTGTTAAAATAGTGCATCTACTGAATGAGAAACAATTGAAACACACAGAAAAATAATAATAAAACATGAAATAGATAAAATATTAGGAAGTAAGAAAATAAAATGATATGATAATACAGGTTAACATGAACTTCAACTGATAAAAAGGATAATGGATAAAGTAGCTTATACTCCCCGATGTCAGTTTGTCTATACTTTGATCGGTACACCATTGGCCGGAGTCCTCACTTTATGTTCTAAGTGCAATAGGGGAGCAATGGATGCAAATGAATGGGTTGGTACATGCTGCATTTGTTAGAAAGTGTTTTTGTTTTTTTGTCTGAGTGCACTAATGGCGGGGAAGGAAGATACTTACCCAAATCTGTGAACGTACAGGGTGGGTGTGTTGCATGTGTGTGTTACGTTTGATGATAAACGTTTTAAAAGTGCTGTTTGTGGAAACTTCACTCCAATTCCCACCCAAACTCAAGTCATAGATGACCTTTAGGGACTATAGTCATGGTAGGCGTTAAAGGTTCACCACAACAATGTCAAAGTTCATTGGCGGTCAACTTAAGCAGAGAGTAAAATAATATAATAATAATAATTTGTATTTTTTTTAATGCCGCTGAACGATATCCACGTTAAACGTGATCAAGGCGCTTTGCGGCTGCCATGAAAGGGCGCTAGCACATCAGAGGAAACATAAGACCAGAACAGATTTATGCCAAGAAGCCTCGATTTTCGAAGCAGGAGGAAACCGGAGTACCCGCAAGAAAAACATGCGGGAACGATGTATGATCGAGAAACCAAATTCAATAAAGCCACCGAGAATGAGCCCCTGCCGGGAATCGAACCCATGAGACCTTCATTGGTGAAAGGCGAGTGTGAAGATTACGCTGCGCCAACACGTTCAGAGTGAGGAAAAGTGAATCCCGAAAGCAGGCGACAAACTGGGGTTCGAAAGAAACAGCTTGTTTAGCAAGAAATACGTTAACCACCATGGTTCAACTATAGCCAGACAATTCTTGCATATTTAGTAATGAAATTAAAAAAAAAAAAAAAAAAAAAAAAAAAAAAAGGAATCTTTAAAAAAAAATTTATCCGTGACATTCGCTGTCAAATAATAAGAGTATTCCTGTTTTGAAAGGGCAAATCGCATCTTTTACTCAAGTGTAAACGTCGCTTCAATCAAATGGTATAAAGCCAAAACGAGCAGTAACACACGTCCTCCCAATAGCATTGTCACTGCGTCGTATGTCCCTGTAAAATCCAATTTCAGTTGCTAACGTAGATTGCGGTACCGTACTTTGGTGAATTGTTGAGATATCACTGAGATAAGACGGGGAGTTGATGGTTTATACTTGAAATCCTTTGTGAAATGCATGTATGGATTAAAATTGACAGCTTTTTGACCATTTCTGGATTGATTCTGGTTGTATTTTGTTTTAGCTGAGGACGTACTCGGTTTTAGTTGTTGTCGCAACGTCGCAAAGCGGGGTTTTAGCAAGTGAACAGTTCTTTCAAGGTTATTTGCTTTGCTGCTAGTGATGTTGTCATGTAGCAAGAGTTGAATGACACGGCCAGTAATGTGTGATTGGGAATTCCGCGCACATGTCTTCATGTAATGCATGGTAGCGATGGATATTTGGTCTCACAGCTTGCGTTGGAACGCTTTTCATGTTTGATGTGGATCGTTTTTATGTGTTGAAAAATGACAGTTAACCCAATGCGGATGGGGCCAGACAAATAGGGTCTCTGGCTCGCTTAGATCGTGGCGGTGCTCACTACCCCAGGAAATTATTATGATACAAGATTTGTGAGGATGGTGTGAGGATGGAATAAGAGGTGTGGCAAGTGAAACCTCAAAAGGCTATTTAAATGCAAGTTGCGAAAACTAGCATTAGTGGTCGTGATGTGCTATCCATCATTGATGGATTTTAACATTTTTCTAAATATTGGAATGGAAATGATGGCAATAGACAGAATGTCTTGTTTGGAAACTGTTATTGGAATTTTAAACAAGGTGTTGATGTGTAATGTCAAAATCACGTGAGAATGCATATTAATCAGTCATACGTCATGGAAATATGCTGTAGTATACAAATTTAGTGAAATGCACATGAAATGCTAATTAAACACCAATATTTTCGGTATGACTCGACCATTACAAGTAGATTCATGAATTCAAGTATTAAGAAATCGTTTAAAATCAAAATTTATCGTGAGATGCAATGGATAACATAATATACCAAGACCCCAAAACAGGAAAAAAACAACAATTAATATGAAGCTTAAAGGTAAAAAAATAGGAATAGTGGTGTAATAAACTTTGTTGTTCTATGATGTTTGATATGTTAGCTATAAAAAATGTATGATAAAGAATTTTTGTGCGCCTCTGTTTTTCATTTGTTTCAAGTTGAAGTGGAGTACTTTTTGAGAATAGCCCATATCCTTCTCGTACTGTGAATAGGTGTAGGAACAATGAATTTTTGGGATTGGTTTAAAACTGACTGTGCATGCTAGACCCATACCATATAGGAAAATGCAGGTAGTTCTGGTTTCTTAGCAAATCACAGTGAGCCACAACTTATAGGAACACCATTTGTCGGACTTAGTCGAACAGAAATTAAAGCCCGGAGGAGTCAGTAGACAGACATGGGACTTGTCCGATGTATCGTAACCCCTTGAGTAGTTGTCCCAGGACACACCGGGATTTCATGCATTATAGAATTTCCATTTTGATTTCATTGCGACCTAAAGATCGAGTTTATACTCTTGATAGTTATGACATTGCGAAAAATGGTGGACTGTCTCTTAGAAGGGTCTCAGCAGTGGGAAGATGTTAAGCGGCCTGCAGCAATCTAAAAATGGAATGCACTTGATTTTCACCCGCAGGCAATAAACACCCACCATATTTAACAATTTGAATATTAGTATTTTCATGGATCAGAATCAGTGTGGAAAAAAATGCATTCAAATGAGTCCAAACAGCAATTTTACGGTGGGAGGCTTTGAGAGGTCATCGGAAAGCCATCTCAAAAGTCATGATGTACAGGGTAGTAAAAAAAACTTGACCCTGATTGTGTCCGCCTTTTGAATTTTGAAATAATATAATATTTTTCTTTTTTTAATTTGAAATTTTAAAGCTTATTTCATTATCTTTAATTAATTTGCTGCAAAGATCATTCCAATCGGTTGAGTCTTAGGGCTGAGCTACAGTCGTTCGAATCAAGAATCTGCAATGAATAAATAGCCTGATTTCTTCTGGACACTGATTTCTTCGCTGAACGCCGGTCATTTCCGCAATGTGAATCCGTGGACGAGCAGAAAACCGACTACTTGATTCAAACGGACTGTAGCGCGGTCTATACATAACCGATGTGAATGATCTTGCAGTAAATTAAAGATAATGAACCCAGCTTTCAGATGATACCAAATCTGTTAGATATATATTACTTACAAATTCAAAATGGTGGACCACACAATCAGGGTAAGTTTTTTTTTACTCATGTGGTAGCCTGTATGTGTTAACCGATACAGAATTTTTCTAAAGTTGAAAGGTAAGAGAGCACTATTTTGTTAGGGAAACATGATAATTCTTTGGAAATTCAGCATTTATGAAGTTGCGTCCCAAATTAAGAAGTATCGGGTGACCCCAAAACGCAACCAATGCAATTAGGTGTTTATTGTTTGGGTTTATATTTTTGGGTCCACCTGCACCTCAGGCAAAGCATACAAGAAGTGAGAAGCTCTCATTTGAGTAAATTTCTACCATACCCCAGAAGGTTGACAGTGGATGGGAATTTGAAATAAAACCAGTGCACCCAGTCTGGTTCCAGAGTAATACTCTAACCATAAGAGTTAACAGAGTGAGGAGAAAAAGAACAATATAATTAAAGGTGCGTGTTCCAACGTCTTTGGGACCCCTGATGTACACAGAAAGTAGTACAAACTTTTGATTTCAGAGAAGGCCGTATTTTTCTCATTGTCTTCCTGAAATTTGAGGCCTTAAATCCATTTCAATCTCATTCCCAAGATATAAAACAAAAACTGCCCATTTTAATGGTTAACCACCAATATTAGCCAAGTAGTGAACAGGGCTTTGCAATATGCAGTATTGCATCTTCCATCAAAACAGCAAGTTTTGTTTCCAGACCAGGTACTTGATTGGCATATGTGCAAAGTGCCCGGCTTTCACTGTCAAGTAAGAAAACAATAGGCATAAATCAGAACAAGCACCTTATAACCCTACACTTGAAAAAACCTAAATTGGGTCAAAGCATGACTAACTTTAAGTTATTCCAGATGGTGCCCGTTTTGACTAACGTAAAGCTAGTCAAACAGGATGACTAACATTATGTGACTAGCATTACCCTAGTCCTGCCATGCAGGACTAACTTGCATGACTAACATCAACATTAGTCATGCATGCTTGACTAACCCAATTGACTAGCTGGAGGTTATTCATTGCATGCATGACTAACGTAGGTAGGCTAGTGGCATGACTAGTTTCCTGACTACTTTAAGTTAGTCCAGATGGTGCCCATTTTGAGTAACATAAGGTAGTCATGCAATTCAAAGCTATTCATGCAGGTTTGACTAGCATGGTCAAACTAGTCAAACTGTTATGACTAACTTGCATGACTAACAAGCTGGAAAAGGAACAAGATAGTAATCATATGATGAACAAACTTCATGGAACCTCATTACAATTAGTCATATAGGCCTGACTAGTTTAGCAATGTATAAGCTGAAATGCAGTTTGACTAGCTGACAGGTGGGGTTGACTAACGTTAATGTTAGTCAGTCCTGAAGAACTGGCCTCTCTGACTAGTTTAAAGTTGACTAGTTTGGTTTCAGTGTATGAGTACTATTTTTGATTGGCTCAAAAAAATTCACATAAGTTCTACTCTGACCATCGGCAAACATGGTTATAAGAATGGTGGTAGGGCTGAAGGTGGCTAACGCTTTGGTTGTATTTAGAAGCTGCATTTTAACTGGTACTGGAATGCATATACGAAGTAATTGGCCAATCAGAATGATGTATGAAGGCAAGTAGTTGCACTGACACCTTCCATATTGCTTATTGACCATTGATCTAACAACAAGCTGTAAAGATAGATACAGGACAATACAATATGGATTATTCAGTGGATTAGTTCATATTTTCTTGCCCCAATCTGTATTTTCTGTTATTTTGTAGTGGTGTTACAACCAAATAACCACAAGAATAAACCAGCCCAGTGTCACATGCAGCCATGCAGAGTGTAATTCTGGAAAACAGCAATTGAGGTCAGTTATAAGGAATGAAAGTGTGATATACAAACCTCTAAACAAGAGAAAGGAACACAATGAGGAAGAGCAGAAAGCATTCCTCATATTAAGGATATTTTGCTATTTTATATGAAGTCTTACCCCATATTACATCCTATGGAAGGAGATATATCAATTCCAGTTATTCCCCTTTCTATAATAAGGGATACATGGAAGAGTCAGCAGTGACGGGTAAACTCATTCATCATGCTAAGGGAGGTTATTACAGAGAACAATTAGAAAATGATAACAACAAAACCATGTTTGTACTCTGAATAAGCTTTCTGAACCCCAAAACTAAACAAATTCCTAACTGTAATTCAGCCACTGAACTAAAGGTAGCTCATTGCCAGGTTTTTCAGCCACAAGTATACAAAATCAGACGGGACCTGGATTAAT